>JADGJF010000754.1:0-15243 GCA_027596845.1 Quaeritorhiza haematococci | reverse complement strand
GGGGTTGAGGATTCCTACACTTGCGACCGAGATGGGGGAGATTATTGTGTTTGGGAGCGGAGAGGTTGGGCAGTTGGGTAAGTGGATTTCATGGGAAGGGGGGAGATTCCTTCCAGGGTGGTTCGTTGGAGGGTACCGGTGTTCTTTGTTTGTTTTTGCGATTGTTGGGTGGATGTGATGTGTTTCGAGTCGTACTGGTATGTGGATAAAGGATCAAGGGCGGATCGTCTCATGACGTTACTCGATTCTCGTTTTTTTTCGATCTGGTTATGAAGGTCTTGGCGAGGATGTGTTGGAGAAGGTGAAACCCGCGATTGTGCGTGACCTCTCTGACAAGGAAATCGTCGATATTGCTGTCGGTGGAATGCACACGATTGTTTTGACCAAGGATGGGAAGGTGAGTCCCGGCCCTTTCCTTCACCTCCATATCAGCAGATAGTTTCTGTGTATGAATTGGCAGACATACGCGTAAGGCTGAGACCCTCAATCCTATTTTCAAAATGATCATCTTTCCCATTTTTACAAAACACCAAAACAGCTATACTCTTGGGGCAACAATGACCAAATGGTCCTCGGCCGCACTGGCGACGAAACAATCCCCCTCCCCGTCTCCGGCCTCGACGACCACAAAATCGTCAAAGTGACCTGCAGTGACTCCGCCACGATCGCACTCACTTCCACCGGCACCCTCTTTACCTGGGGCACCTTCCGAAGCGCTGAAGGTATCCTCGGTCACAGTACCGGCACGGACGGTCAGCAAATTCAAGCAGTCCCCACCTTACTTGAAGCTTTGCAGAAGGAGAGAATCGTGGATATTGCTGCGGGCTCCGATCATGTTTTGGCGTTGGATGAGAGGGGGAGGGTGTGGAGTTGGGGGAATGGACAGCAGTTTCAGTTGGGGAGGAGGTTGATTGAACGGAGGAAGATTCATGGAGTTAAACCGGAACGGTTGGGGTTGAAGAATGTGGTGAAGATTGGGGCGGGGGCGTTTCATTCGTTTGCGGTTGACAAGGATAACACGTAAGTTATAATTAAGTTTTTGGGTTGATTCATTGCTGTCTTCAGCACCTTTGGTGGTTGTAGAGTTCTTTTCTTTCTATTTCATCACCACAACCACGGCACTTTATCACTCATTCTTGTATTCCCCTTCCGATGCCTCACACCTTTCTGATACTTCGCTTCTACAGTGTTTACGCCTGGGGTCTGAACAACTGGGGCCAATGTGGCATCGGCGCCGACGAAAGGGGTGTCCCGCAAGACGTGATTGAAACACCAACGGAAATCGAAATCCCCGGGTTGAACGGCGCCAAAGTGATCGATATCATGGGGGGTGAACATCATTCTGTTCTTTTGACGGATGATGGCCGGATCTTCAGTTTTGGGAGGGGTGGTAAGTGGTTTTTTCCTTTAAACTTGTCTGTCATTAAGAGATGGTCGTGGCCTCGTTTTTGTCACGAGCTGCAATGGATGGATATGTACTTACAACATGTTGCAATTGTTTTGTATATGCATTCATATTCGGTGATTTGGCAGACGCGTCCCAACTCGGGCACACGAAATTCCACAAACCGGCTCCTACGGAGAACACACCCCCAGCAACACCTCTTAACCGGTCTCCAGTCAAGGCATCCGATTCTGAGGCCACCGCCCAATCGCAAGATGAATTCACTGCGGAACCTACACCCATGGACGTGGATGGCACCAGCACCACCGCCGCCGACACCCAACAAGAACAAGCCACCACCACCGGAGGAAACGACGGAACCCACCAACGATGCATCACCCCAACCCTCATCGAAATGTCCAACATGCGGGGCAAGGTCATCCAAATCAGCGTCGGGACGAACCATAACCTCGCCCTCACCGAGCTTAATCCCGCTGCCTTCTCCTCACCCACCACCACCACCTCCTCTGAAGACAAACAAGAAGAGGCAGCACCAGTTGACCCCACCCAAGAAGGCGGCGTTTTGTACTCTTGGGGATTCAGCGCCAACTACGCCCTCGGCCAAGGCGGAGAGGAAGAAGAAACACCTCAACCGAAACCGGTTACGCTGAGTGGGCTTTTGAACAAGTTTGCGGTTTTGAGGTGTGGGGCGGGGGGCCAGCATACGGTTTTGTTGGCGTGTAGGAGGGAGGAGTTGAAGTCGAGGAGAAGCGCTGTGGGATTGCAAGCGGGCTCGGGGCCGGTGGCGGAGGTTGGGTCTACACCGGTGAAGAAGGGTGAGGATGGAAAGGTGGAGGAAAAGGTGGATGAGACGATGACGGTGACGGCGGAGGTGAAGGGGGGGGAGGATGTAGAGATGGGTGAGGCGGCGGCGGAGGAGGAACCAGAGAAAGAGGAGAAGGATGAATCGAAAGCGGGTCCTGCGGCGGAAGAAGTGATGGAGGAATTGGGCGAGAAGGAGAAGGAGAACGTGGAAGTGAACGCGGGAAAAGACGTAGAAGCGGAGAAGAGTATGGAAGTGATGCCGGTAGAGGAAGGTGGTCAGGATGTGGGTGCAGCTGGTCTAGTTGAAGCTGAGAAGAGTAAGGAAGAGGAGGTGTCACCGGTGGAGGAAAGTGGTCAGGATGCGGGTGAAGGAGCTCCAGTCGAAGCGGAGAAGAGCACCGAAGAAACGCAGAACACGCCCGCGACGACTGAAGTTGAAGGGGAGAAGAGCGAGCAATCTACACATACAGCTATGGAAGTTGAGAAGGAAGGTGCTGCCGAGAAGACTGCTGCGGATTCCAGCATGGCGGTTGAAAAACCTAGCGCTGAACCGGAGGTGACCGAGGGTGTTGCAGCTGCGGCGGAAGGAGAGAGTGATGCAGCATTGGCTGCTGAAACCCCACAGGATCACGCCAAGGAAGATGTTGCCGCTTCTGTGGTGGAGGAATCTGGCGATATGATGGAGGTGGAGGGGGTGGAGCAGAGCAAGGGAAATGTTAGCAATGCGGCTGTGGAGGATTCGAGTGCGGAGAAGGATGTCGAGAAGACTGAAAGGGAGGCGCAGGCTAAGGAAGACGTTGCCGCTCCTGTTGTGGTGGAGGAATCTGCTGTTGAAAAGGAAGCCGAGAAAGCGGAGGGGAAGGAGCAAGCCAAGGGAGACGTTGCCGCTCCTGCTGTGGTGGAGGAATCAGCTGCCGAGAAGGAGGCTGAGAAGACTGAAGGGGAGACGCAAGCACCTGTTGCTGCCGAACAAGCACAACAGGGACAGATCAAGGAAGTTGAGAAGAACAGTGAGGTCAAGGAAGATGCCGAGAAAATTGACGCGGTGGAAGAAAAGCAGGAAGTGGTACCGGTGGTGACTTTGGATGTTGCGTCTGAGGAAAAAAGGTCGGAAGGAAGTGGAAGTGAGGTGCAGGAGACATCGTAAAGTGGAGGGTGGAGATGGTTGATGCACGATGTGAACGGGAAGATGAGGACGGAACAACAGTGATGGGCTCGATAAGGAAACACCTCGGTTACTTTTGTTTTTGGTGGTCTTGGTGCGGGATGGGTTCGTGAACACTTGAACATTTGAAAAGTTTGCAGTTTGTACACAGTATTCAAAATCCGGAAAACTCCGAGTTGATGAACGTTCCCTCCCTCTTTTGTTTATTTCGACTTTTTTTGATACATGTAGTGGTTTTTATCTTGGAATCCTTTTTATGTTGTTGTTTTGCATGAAAACAAGTTTTTGTTGTAACAACTATGTACAACCATGGCCGAGAACACACTTCTCCTTTTTTTCAAGCCGGGGGGAAAAGATGGGAATGCATATGGTGGTAATGCTTGGAAAGTCGGAAGACAGAAGGGCTTCTTCCATCACGCTCAACGACATAAAATGTTTGGTTACAAAACCGTGTTTTCTTTTGCAGGAAAGTACAGGTATTTTTTTAACTTCAGAATCTGGTTTCGATTCTATTTCTTGCCCCTCAAATTTCCTTTCATGACAGTTTAAAAATTAGATATCATTATGTATTTGGTTTTGAAATCTGGCCATCGTTTTGGAAACCTATGCCGAGCTTGTCTTCTCAATTTCACTCAGTATTGATTTACAAGTGACTTGAAAGAAAAGTGGTGTTGATACTCGAAGACACACCCCCACACCCGACACTCTTCCCGTGAGAGTTACCCACCAAACACACCCCAGGTGTTATCGAAGTGTATAAAGTACTATACTACTGATCGATATCTATTTCTTTCATCAGTGACACCATAGCTCGTACTGATGAAGAAAGTCAAAATCGTGTATGAAGTTTTAACTAAGAGCGGAACGAACGCGCATCTGCGAACTTAGAGGCAATGCTTCAAATAAAAGACCTCCCTGGAGCAGGACACCACATTCGAACCAACAAATCCCACATTACATACCCACATCCCCAACTCGAAATTAGCTCATCATGCGTCTGCTTTTCACCTTCAGCACCGTCCTCTGTTTCATCGCCGTGTTTATCGGATTCAGAGTTCAAGGAGCCCCCCTTCAAGATGCTTTGCAGACAGACTCAGACGTGGACATACAGCAGGACTCGGAGGTACGCAGAAACCACGTTAGTGACGACGTCGATATGGGCATTGATGCCAGCAACCCCACATACAACCACCCTAGCGGCATCCTCTACTCATGGGGATTTAGCGCTCTGGGTCATGGAGAGGACGAGGAGGAAACCGCCGAACCAAAACCCGTCACGCTGAATGGTCTTATGAACAAGTTTGCGGTGTTGCGCTGCGGTGCGGGTGGGCAGCATACGGTGTTGCTTGCGTGTAGGAGGGAGATTGATGGTGAACAGACAGCTTCTACAGCTGCGTCGGTCACGTCGGCTCCCCAGGTGGAGGGCGACGGAGAGGAGGAGGCGAACAGGGGACGCTTGGAGAGGGAGGAAGCGCGCCGCCGGGAGGATGGGGTTGTGGAGATGGTGGATGCGGAGGAGGAGGAGGAGGAGGAAGCGTGAGTGGGTGTGTGGATGTGTGGAGATGAGGTCGCACGTTCTCCCGAGTTAAGTGCTTGCACGCACCGTACAACAACTGAACAACAAAAGCAGAGTGAATACGACACATTTGAAGCACGACAACGCGGAATGGGTTTTCTTTGTTTGAGCTCCGGGCGGCGACGCAATCATATCCACAATCAGGTTTATGAAGGTTTAGGAGGTCTAAATTCGTACTCTCAACAAAGATGTGGGTAATCCAATCCCCGAATCCATCCAACACAAGGGCGGGGAGGACGTTGAAGTCTTAGCAAGGGGATGCGAATACGGAGATGGACTTGAACACTGGGCAGACCCCCTGTTGCGTCGGGCACAGGATTGAAACTTTTAGATGACGGGAAAGGAATCAAAGGCACATGGAAGTTTACAGATCCTTTGCGGCATAAACGACGGAACTTTCAGTACTAGTGTTTACAGCCGCCGTTGAGTTACTTTGATATTGTAGAGGCAGATTGCCGATTATAGATGGTTTACAGTCTTATAGATGGGAAAGCACTTTCAGTACAGTGCTCTTTTTTTTTAATCTTTTGTTATTCATTTGTATCGATCAATTATCCTCTTCCTCGTCTTCTTTTTCCTTCTTGATTTTCTTCTTTCCCGTCTCTAAATGCACCTCAATTTTCATCTCGTTTCTGGTCTTGCGTTGTTTATTTAGTGCATTCTTTCCAACCATTACAGTGCACGTGCGTTATTCCACATAATGACATACGCATCTTCAATAGACGCCAAAATTGCAACCAACACACATACAGCGTTGAACTGTGTCCGTTTTTGTCTCCGTCGAATTGACGACACAGTTCTCTTTTATTCAATGGAACTCTAGATCCGCCCTAACCAACCTTAGCAGCATTGGACGGCAACCTTTTTCTTCTTTTTTCGCGGACGGACAAAACCAAGGTCTTCAGCTCAGCACGCATCCTCCAAACCGCTGCCGCTCAAGGCATGGTTCCCAAACCCCACATTTTCCAACAAGAAAATAAACGCCTCGGCACCCCCATCAACGCCTTGATCTTGAACTGGTGCATCACCGTCCTTCTCATCTGCGCCCCTCCCGCTGGAAAAGCCTTCACCTTCCTCCTCCCTCTGGCCGCCTACCCAGCCTGGATCTTCTACGGTCTCTCCCTCCTCGGCCTAATCCTCTTCCGTCGCTTCCAACCCAACTGGCCAAGACCCTACAGAGTCTGGCTCATCGCTCCCATCGTCGTGATTTGCATGTCGTCGTTCTTGGCAATCTTCCCGTTCTTGGGAGAGGATTGGTTGAACTCGTTGGTGAGGCTTTCAGTGTTGTTCTTGGCGGTGCCGCTTTACTACCTGATTAGAAACCGCTTCACGATTGAAAAGTTGGAATTTGAGGATGATGCGAGGGCTGCGGATATCCGGAAGAGCGGTACGATGGGAAGAGACGGAGCAAACTTGCGGATGTTTTGGCGGAAAGAGATACGAAACAGGTTGAAACGGCTGTAGAAACATCCCATTAGTGAGATAGGGACGTCTTGCTCGGATGTATGGATGTATTTGTTCAGGAACGGGGAAAGGAAGTAGGGATTGGAACTAATTCAGGAGAGACGCTTCGTAATATTATTAATAGATTTAGAAAGAAAACTTCAGCATGATTGTGAGAGCAGTGTCATGCAGTGAGCGGCGTTTGCTCCCAACATGCACACTAGATAGTAACTTCGGACGACCAGCATGAGCAGTACAATTACGAGCAGCCCCAAAGGCGAAGGTGTGAATGGCAATGTAGTCACATTAAGAACCGCCCAAGAGCGTCCCAAGAAAAACAAAAAACGTCCAAAATCCAATATCCCAACTTTTTGCATGAGTAACTTTGACACGGTTTCTGTCTCTGATGCTACGCCAAGACATGGAAAATGTAGGTTGCTACCAAGTTGCTATCGTCGGAGAGGCCCACACGATGTCAATACTGATAGATTCCAGACGCTGTTGTCTGTACATGGTAAAAATGTGGTTGGAAAAAGAAAATGAACAAAAGGGAATTAATCGAATCATCTGACGAGCCTGCCAGGGATCGAACCTGGAATCTCCTGATTCGTAGTCAGGCGCCTTATCCATTGGGCCACAGGCCATGTATAACTATACAAATCATATTGCACTGATCAATGACGTTGCAAATTTCGAGAACTGGACGGTTACCAAAAATGGCACTCATGGACAAGACGACAATTTGATTTTGTACTAGTCTCGGATTACGGGTGATGCGGGGATGGGGCCCCGCATGAGCTGATGAGGCGTAGCCTCATGAGGGTGGAGTGTATGCGCAGCAGGCAGATTATTGAAGTCACTTTCCTTTCTAGTTTTCGATTTCTACTATTTAGTTTACAGTAACTCTTACTAATCTTTGTTGAGAGCATTTAGTTTTTTCTTACTAATTTGTTCCACTATTTCAGTTTTCTCTTTACTAATCACATTTTGTTCCACGATTTAGTCATTTTCGAATGATTGGGTAAATTATTTGTCCAGGTTTCTTTCTTCCCGGTACTTCGCCCTTTTCTCGGCTTTTCTGGTATTGAATAGCGGTCTTTAGGGGGAAGCAGCTCATCATTTGGAGTAAGTATTCCCCCATGAGCAAATACCTCTGCAAGCATCGCAACTTCGCACCGGATATATACATACAAATGCCCAAATCTGTCCCCGCCCCACCGCCTCCCCAAGTCACATCATAACCTGAAGAGAAGGATTTAGTACAGAAAAACCGCAAAGGAGATGGGGGATAGGGAAAGATATGGAAGTTGCAAAGGAGGCCAAATTGAGAAGGTGATTTATGTGGTTTGTATGTGTGGTGTCTATGCGCTCACGTTCCATATTTCAGTACTAAGTGAGACCCTTAGGGCTTTTCATAAAGAGGGAAGCGGACTAGGAAGGAACGTCCACCTGAAGTTAAATTAGTTGGTGCGGATTTTTGTGTGACTAAAATTCAATGTCCGACATATCCCAAAAAGAAAACAAAAAGACCTTCCAACATGGATGAAAAGTCAGAGGGGAAGGTGAGCACTCGATTCGGACCCACGACTGGTGATCATGAAGCAAGTGATCTCTGTTTTTCTGACACTAGCGGGCAATTTTGAAACTTACAATAGCAGAATTCCATTCATACGTGATTCACACGCGTTCAGGTTTCTCCCAACTTGGAAAGCCATATTGATTCTTCCCAATCGTGCATCCCACTCGTCTTCGCGCTCCATCCTAACTTCCATTTGACATAGTTTGTCACTTCAAGTCCCCCTTGTCCACATATCTACTTCTTTCCACCCAACTCCATACGAACGTTCCATGATCAAAACTCATTCAAAACCTTCAGTCACACACTTACCCGCCACCCGCATACCTCCCCGATACTCTTACCCTCCTTGTATTGTCAGGTCCCCCTTTCTCTGCCTTAAGCTTTCTCACCCCTCCCCCCCCTTTCTTTCTCAACCTCCAACCTCCTCAACTGTTCCCTCAACGCCTTCTGTACAGGCTCCTCTCCAACCTCAACACTCTCCCTCCACGCCCCCAAAACAGACTGGCCGGATGCCCATGCCTTGTCCTCTATGAGGTCACGTTGAGACTTTGATTTGGTTTTGGAGCGGAGGTCTGTCCAGAGTTTGGTTGCTCTCGAGTTGGGTGTGGACTTGGCGGGGAAGGGTTTGGGACTTTTAGGGGTTGAGGAGGAGCATCGCCGAGGGTGGAGGTTGGGGATCTTTTTTTGTTTGGTATTTCGTTTTGCAATGAGAGAGAAGACGACAAGCATGGAGAAGGATGACATACACTGATTATTCAGAAAAAGAAGAGGAAAAGGCGGAAGGATTGATGTACCTGAGAGCTGACCCGAGGGAGCGAGTTGCCGAGTCGGTTTGAAGTCAAAACTGTGACGAAGGACATGAGGAAGACTCTGCAGGGCTGTCTGCAGGGTGGGACACAGTGATGCATACATTGGTGTCACAAGAAAGTTTTTTTTGTTTTTCGGTTCATATTGATAAAACCTAGGTATCATGACAAGGTTTCGTGGTGTAGTTGGTTATCACACCTGTCTAACACACAGGAGGTCTCCAGTTCGATCCTGGACGAAACCAGGGTATGGAATGGGCTGGTAGCATTCGTCATGTTTTTAATTTCTTAAATGGATTTTGAGCATCACTTACTACGACGTCTCTCTGCTGATTGCGCTTTTTCACCCAATTTTTGGTGCCTTTGTCCCAAATTCTGGATTTTCCCCGCTATTCCACGATACGTTTCTCTCCAACTGCTTCGATCGCATTCGTCTGCATTTTCCCTCAGTTCCATCAATGAATCTACCAGATGTATCTCCTCCCTCTTTTATCCCTCTTTTAGTTGAAATCTGTCTGTGCTTTACAGTTCTTCGCAAGTTCCTTATGAGTTTTCGGAAGTTAAAGGCAAACATCCCGAATATTAGTCTCGGTTTCATTGCCTTTTGGCTTTCAAACCATATGTGTCTCTTCTTTGTTTTGTAGAAAAGGTGTTCTTGTCTACGTTTTCGGTACGGTTATGATATCGCTTTCTGGCAAGTTTCTTACGAACTTTCAGAATTTAAAGTGATGGCAGGTGTTGAATCTGGTCCATGCATGATTTCTAGACTTTCAAAAGAGTCGATGTGACGAACCATGTGCATGTGCGTATCCCCCTTGAAAGAAATCCAACCTGACCCATGTGCGTATATGTAGCCGCATATATAGTCATAGACTTCTTTCACCAATCAAAGCTCAACAAACACACCACTGGAAACCAATCTCAACACTAATAGAGGTACGCGGTACGCGAAAAGGATGAAAGAACTACAAATCCGTGCCCAGTACCGCTAATAGCTATAGATGTGTTCGCCGCATAAACGTACATTGCCAAGATGGCCTCTAATACGAGGAACTCAATCGCTGGACAGTCACCACTAGCGACAGCAGGTGGCGGGACCTCCGTATCTCGCCGTGGCTCTACTATGCGGAGAGAGTCCCATGCCCCGCGTCCTCCACCTCGAGCTTCAGTATCCCATCCTCGCGCATCAATTAGTCATGGTTCTCGGGCTTCTGCGAGTCAAGAATCTGCACAAAATCCACGTGATCTCCAGTCCCTCGCTTCTGATCCATCCCCTCCTCCGACAACAGCAGCACGGGCGCCCATTGTATCATGGGGTATCAGATACCATCCGCGTTTTAACCTTCAAAAGGAGGACGTGGTATATGCCGGGGGCGAGCTCCCACCTGCTGCACCACCCGATGTCGACGCGTTGCATATAGCTGCTGAGAACACGAAGGATCATGAGAAAGCTGACGGCAATGCACCTCCTAAAGTTAACGTTTCTGAGCGCGTTCCCCGTATCTACCCTCACTTTGCCTATTCGGATTTGATTAGGGAGGATCAGGAGCACAATCCATCAAAACAAACCGAGCAGGACCTCTTCGGTTTTGGGCTTGGGGTTGGAGATGACTTGGAAACCCCGAGGGTGATGCAGATGAAAACGTTCGAGCGGTTGCTTGAACGCCTTACAAACTCGCACCACCAGCATCACGCCGTTGACGAGATTCTGAACGGGGTTAGCGAAGCAGATCTGGGACATAACGGGTTTCACGACAGCGACGGTACAGATGGCCATATGCAATCGGATTCTGCGCACGTGGATCCCGAAGTGAAGAAGCGACATCTTTCTCATTTCTATGCGTGGTGTCCGCAAATCGTGGCACCCAACCACCCGCGACAGCAAAACGACATCCAGTCACATGGCGATGGGTTCATCAGAGCCGGAGCGTCCGCCCATCTCCACAACATTCACCAAGTGCAATCCCAGCAAGTTGGAGTTGATGGAAAAACGCCGTCCACACCACCAGATCGCAAGGTCCTTCTGCAAACTCTGCTCCTCCTGCGGCAATCCGGCAACGACCCTGCAGTAATGGAATCCCTCTCCCTTCTCCTCGCTTCCTACGTCAAGGGCGAACCAGAACGCGCTTTACTCCTAACCGAGGGTGGCGCCTTTATCAAGCTCGTTGACTACGCGTGCACTGACAGCAACAGCGGTGGCAACTCTGCGTCGTTGACACATGTGTCTCGACCTGAGAGTCAAAGGAGGACATCGTTTTCGTTTGGCAAAGCGGGTGGGGGTGGACATCAGAAGGGAAGCAGCGGCAAGATGGCGGCACGGAGAGCGGTGTTGATGTTTTTTGCTTGTTATGCGAGTGCGGCGGTTGTGGGTGTGGAGGAGGAGAAGCCGGGGACGTGGTTTAGTTATGTGGATGAAGCTGAGGAGCTTAGGGAAGACGCGCGAAAGGCGGATGCTAAGGTGGAAGGCGTCAACGAGTTCGAATCAGTGAAGGAAGAAGACGAACACGCGAACCTTGGTGGTGGGCGAGATCAAGATTTGGAAAAGCCCATGCAAGCGGCTGCAGAATCGAATCCGACGAATCAGCAAAAAACCGATCGCGAGCTTAAACCCACGAACAAAACTGCAGGCGACGGCACCAGTGTACCTACGCCCAAAAAACCACCCGAAACGCCTCAACAACGTCGCCAAAAAATCCAAATACAGCTTCAAAACCAATTATGCACTGGAACCGTTGGCCGTCGAATCCTGAAAACATGCGCGCAAGTCATTGTCACCGCTTTGGAAAAGAAATTGGCTGCACCCACTCCCTTGCATCCTTTTCCTATCGCCGATACAGAATCGATTTTGATGATCCCGGCAGTTCTGATCTTGAGGACGATTTCTTTTGTGCCTGGGTTGCGGCCGCATTTGGTGGAAGCGGGTGTTGTGGAGCCGGTGGTACTCCTTTTGAATCGGTTATCTGTACCCGAACCGCCAGTTACAGGTGGTGAAGCTGGTGCATCGGGAGAAGCACTGGAAAAAGCACCATCGTTGTCTCCATCCTTACCTCAATTTTCCGACTGGGATCAGATTGTGCTCCGACAGTCATTGCTCGTCATCATTCGGAATTTGGCGGCACACTCCCCGGAAGTGAAGGATGACCTCGTGAAGATGGGGGTTATTGAACAGTTGGCATCTATGATTGCCGCGGGGTCTTTGACAAAGTTGCCGGGGGATCGGGAGGCCTGGCCGGCTGGATACATCTTTGATACCGAAAAGTTGCAGGTGTGGTGAACATAGTGTGGCGTTTGCTTCTTTCGTCTGAAGGGTTTCTCTCCTTTCGTTTCCTTTACCGACAACATTAAAGCTTGCACTATCTCGCTTTTTTCTTTCGTTCAATGTCGTCAATAGGCTATAATAGCCTTCGCCCACGTGATCACCCCCGGAATTAGCGGTCCTGACCCAGCCAGCGTGAGCACGCGCAGAAAGAGCAAAGTCGATATCGATGATGTTTCAATTGCAACCCAGACCGCTGTATGGGAGAAACCAATGTCGAATTTGCTAAAAATGCTTTCCGGTATAGCAGGTAAAAAGGATCATCCCCATCCCCACAAAGGAGGCGTGAAAAAATCAAAGTCAGCTGCGAATATTTCCGCTTCGAGCGCTCATCCAAGCACCGCAGCCTCAGGGAAAGAGCCCGATGTGAAAACACAATATGTTGTGTTGTTCGCGTTGAGCCACATGATGGTTAAGTTGGGGAAACCGGGGCGTGTCAAGTTTTTTCAGATGGGCGGCGTGGATGTTGTGGTGCAAGTCATCAAACATTCCTTGGCTGCGTTCTGGGGGGACGCAACAACAGAACACCTCAATATCAGAAAGGAGAGTGCTGGGTCCAGCCAACCGCCTGTAGCCAACACCCCAACAACATCGAGCTCTCCTGTCGGTCCGGAAAACCCCGTCGGTCCTCCGAAAAGTATCCCACACGTGCAAGATTGGCGCGAAGAGAAGGTTGTGGAATTCGGATTAGTGTGTATGCGTAATGTGGCGCTAATGGACATACCAGTCAAAATACGCGAGCACATTGCGCACCAGATGATGCCTATCCTGAGAAAGATTCTTGACAATCCTGATTCGAAGCCCAAGTGGGTTTATCATTCTCTTTGTTGCATTTGCAACTTGGCTATGGCGGATAAGTGCGCGCAGCAGCAGATTCTTGCATACATTACCGAAGAGGGAATGAGTAGCGTCGATGGTGTTGATCAGAGCCATGGGGGCGCTGGCGCTCTAGTGGCATCCACGGCAACAGCGGCTACGCCTGCCACTCCTGGAACCTCCACAGCCCCTCTCGCCACACTACCTTCGACATCGAACACACTCATTACCACGATAATGAGTGCCAGTACCAGTGCAAGAATGTCCTTGCTCGCAGCAATGTACCGCATGCTCTTCAAATCCACCAACCCCGACCTCTTCAAACCTCTTCTTAAATGCCTCGGAAACCTCTGCATCGACGAGGACGCCTGCCTCGCCATCGTCTCTATGGGTCAGCCGAAACTCCTCGAGCTCCTCTTCAATTCGAAGTACCGAACAAACCTCCAAGCAATGGTCGTCATCCGCAACCTCATTGTCGCCAACAGGTACTCCTTCGTGGAATTTTCGCGCGTCGACGGGTTTATCGAAGAGTTGGTGGCGAATATGAGTGCAAAGAACCCAATGCTTAGGAAGTGCAGTGTGGAGATTGTGATGTGGTTTTTGGAGAAGGGTGGAGACGCGGTGAAGCAGGCGTTGTTGGAGGCGGATACCTTGTCGGCACTGGTGGTACCAATGGAAGAGGAGAGCGGGACAGCTGGAACTGATGATTCATTCATGACGCCGTTGTCGTCATCCGCAACGTCACTGTCTAGAAATCTCAGCTGCGCAGCTATGGCTCGACATTGTTTCCAGTTACTGCAAACTTACGAACGCACCGTGAGGCAAAACCTCGATCCGTGGACGCGTATATCGATAAAGTGGAAACTGATTGATGAGAAAGAAGGGCGAGTTCCAGAGAAGAAAAAGAAAGGGTCTCAGAAAGGTCGTCGGCGGATCACAAAGAAAAAGGCAGATTCAAGCGAGTCGAGGGCGGATCTGGAACTCGGGCGAGGTGTGCGAGGTCGCATAACGCCGCGGGCGGCCTCAGCAAAGAGCGTAAGCTTCGATTTGGGGAAGTCGAAAACTGGGACAAAAAGAAAAAATGACGGGTAGTTCAAGTTCAACTGGGAATTCGGAGATGATAGTTGATGGCGTGCTTTCATCGCTTCCCATCTGTATGTAATCTATGCTTGTTACGGAGACTCGCTTCCCTTCTCCGTTTGCTGTTCGACCTTCCCCTCCACAAAAAATTGCATGAATCAAAGGATAAGAGAACACCCAATGTAATCCAAATGACCTTGATGTTTTGAAACTCCGCTCAAAGTTGAAACTCCGCCATATCATGAACAAAAACGCGTCTGTGGGAAGTGAGGAGCTACTGTGGTGTTGTGTTTGGAATGTTCGCGTCTTTTAATTTGGAGTTTTTGCCCTGTGTTACCCATCATCCAACGGTCAACCCGCATACACGGTCTCCTCAATTCACCGCGGCCTTCGACCATCCCGCCGTCCCTTCCCACACGGCACGCGGCTCGCGTCCAACAACACAAACGCGGCGTAATGATCAACTGATTCACTTGATCACGTACGTCACGCGCCCGACATCACCATCGTCTTCTGAACTCCCAAACACGCCACGAACGTCGTTTGATCATCTACACTCCCACTACTCTCCAACAACAGTCTTTCATCCCCACCAACACTGCCGAAAATGCCACCACAACTCGATCCCCTCGATCTCCCCCCTCCTCCGTCGAATTTACATTCACAACATCAACCACCACAAACTGCACCACACTTGCAAACAACAAACCACGTCTCTAATTCTTACCTCTCCCCACACGATCACCGGACACCATCGCCTTCACCTTCGAGGACGCACCCAGTGCTGACAGGGCGGAAGACACCGGGTGGGGTCTCGGGACAGGCATCGCCAAGGACGGAGAGGGCCCACTCACCTGCGTTGAACGGGAGTGGGTATTTCGGGGTTGGTGTGGGGGTTCAACTTGGGAGTGGAACGGGGAACGGAAGTGGAAGTGGAAGTGGATTGGAGCATGGGATGAATGGGAGCTTGGGAAACGGAGGAGTCGGAGGGGTACCGACCAATATTGCTCTTTCAGCGGGAAGTTATACAACCGCCAACGGGTCGCTCCCGGACTCGTCTCATTCACATCAACATCAAACACCATGGCGTCCCTGGGAAGATCACCACTACCACCTTCCATCTTCCTCGCACCTCTCTCCCACCGGGCGGGGGGGGGGGGGGGGGCGGGGGCCCCCGGTGGCAGCATTGGCGGCAGTTGCGGCAGGATATCGGTTGCGGGGCTTTCTACCACGGCGGAAGTAGTCATCATGGA
>JADGJF010000753.1:0-15246 GCA_027596845.1 Quaeritorhiza haematococci | reverse complement strand
TGGGGTGCCGGGTACTCCGGGGACTTGGGGGACTCTGTGGGGTGTTGGTGGGGTGGGTAACTTGGTGGTTGCGATTTGTGAACTTGGGTAACTCCGGGGGATATTATTATCTATACTACTTTGTAACGTTGTTGCTCAACTTTGACTGAGAACTCATACGTTCCTCTTGAAGAGTTTTCGGAGATGGAGTTTTCGGAGATGCAGTAGTTGATGGTGAAGCAAGATTCTGTGGACTTGATCGATGGCATTATACTGGCGAGCACGAGACCATTCGATGGTCAGTGTAGCGCCGTCTGGACCGGGCTGGTCCCTTAATGCTTTCATGGCGCGCGCGGCTTCCTCGGACGACGCTAGTGTTTCAAGAAATTGCAAATTAAGGGATGATCATGAGCGGTCCGCAAGGAGCAGGGCGCGGGATACAGGAAAAGATTTAGCTTTGGGGAAATCAAAAAGGAATGATAAGATGATTAGATGAATAACCGAATGAATTGAGACTTCTTACCCATTGTCACTAACGCCCATCCTCGTTGGAGATTGTGTTTGACGACTTCAACGCTGCCATAATGACACACCGCTCTGCGTATCCGCCATGTCGTCACAGAATCGGGTAACCCAGCAATGTAGATAGTCCTGTTTTGGGTCTGCTTTGGCTTTTGTGCGAGGGTGACGGCGGAAGCATTACAGATTCGTCAGTTCGTCGAGGCCAGATTTTCCTCCACATAGCTCTTGTATCCGCGTCAATATTGTCGACATCTGAGTGGGGCATCAGAGGCACGGGCTCGTGAAACTCCGTAGCAATGGCGCCGGTATCATCAATAGGCGACGACGTCTGAGGAATGAGAGTAGGGAGTCATCGTCAATACGTAGTGCCCGGTGTACTGGAAAAGGTGAAAAGCATGGAGCAAAAAAGCCTTGTCAATGGGCTAGTGGTTTACCAGAGAGTGATCGCAGGACCCAATGGGAGACTCTGGAACAGTCGACGATTCTTTATGTTCATCCTAAAAACAAAATGTTGTTGATAGGTGAGCGATCGACGATTCTTTATGTTCATCCTAAAAACAAAATGTTGTTGATAGGTGAGCGATTGCAGCATTTTTTGGCAATTTGCTGATGTCAAGAGCAGGCGAATTCGAGAGTAAGAGCAGATTCAGAAATGGTACCTTTTCTTCAATTTCATCACTGAGATGTATTGCAGGTATCGATGAAACGCCCGCGCATATTCCAGCAGCTGAAAACGTAGAGCAGGCGATACCTACTACTGACCCGGCGTCCTGAAAACAAAATGTGGATCTGTGAGCGTTTATAGATAGTTGTGGCGATTAATGGTCTCAAAAAGGGGCGAAGTCGAGAGCAAGAGCAGATCCGTATATGGTACCTTATTTCCAAGTTCATCGTCGAGACTAATGACTTCGTCCAACTTGAAGCCAGGTTTGAATGAGACTGCCGCAGATATTTCACCGCCTGCAGATTCAGAAGCGTCGGTAGCGTCTACTAAGCCTGCGCCACCACTGATATTTGCATTGGCGTGTTCGAAAGCGTCGCCAACGGTGGTAGTGGGGATTGGTGATGTGTGAGGAATATCGATGTTGACACCGCCGCCGAATACGTTGACGATGTCTCTGCGGTCAAGTAGAATCGCATTTACGGCAACCAGCTTCGGCCGAACATTTAAACGAGAGCACCGAGTGTCAAAATCTTCAAATTAATGAGTAATCCAAATCAATGCGAAAAAATCAAAACATCTGCAAAAGCAAAGAATATTTACCCGTCTCCTTGTATGTTATGCGCAAAGTACAAGGCTTTTGAACCACCCCGTGACCGGTATCGGAGGACACCCGAGGTCTTCTCGATGCGACGGTGGGTAGGGGAAGCGCACACAACTGAAGAAGTCATTTTTCGATTTGTTGTCTGAATTTTCTTTCGAATCAGGATCAGGTGGACAAAAAAAATTAACAAGCGCTCATTTACAATGTGAGCCCCCACTGCTTTGGCTTGATTCAGTCGATTGGAGCGGAAGCCAATCCCTGGCTGGGTGTGTGCATCATCAGCGACCCTTGATCGGCGACTGCGCTTCTAAAAACGGAGTGCACCGCTACAAGAAAGCTCATCCATAATGCTTTTATGACTATGGAATGCATAAAGCAGAAGGGAAAGAAAAGAGCGCATTCCGCAGCCACTCGCGGAATGGATGGTGTCGGTCACGGTTCATGTTTTTGGGAGATGAGGGAGACATTTGGGGACTGCGGTGATGTGCACAACGAGATGATTATGGAATGAGCAAACATGGCACCCCGAACATAGGAAATTTAGCCGTGGGGGGTCCAATCTGTCGTCGAAGCTTGCCGACTAGATACACACCGTTTTTTCTAGCCTTAGTGCATTCTTCTATCACCCCCGATTCCCAAATCTACGTGCACGCATAAAGACGAGCAGGGCGAGAAAGTTGCAAGTTGCCGGTCAAGCCTCTTCTTTCCAGATATTTTTGTTTCAGCGTGGTTGTGAAGCAGCCAACTCCTTTTCCATTGATATGGGCACGCAGCACCAACAAAAACGATGCCCGATGCACATGTGCGGAAATAAGCACGATAATAATGCACATTAACTTCTTGGCGCCTTCTCAATGCGACGCTTCTTGACTGTGTACCTAAAAATCCAGATGTCTTTGTTTTGAAGGCCCGTGTTGGGGTCGCAATGTTTCAATTGTGGCCAACGCCGCCTCTCTTTGTAGCGTTTGGACGTTCCAAATCCACTGACTGCATCGCTTGAAATGTATTTCTCTATATGTTATATTCTAAATTAAATATGGGCTGGGTACCGTAACAAAACCGAATCAATCGGGGGGCCAGAGATGTGGATGTCCCCCACCAAATCCAGGTATCACTTTATTCACCCCCGGCGTTGCTTTCTTCCGTTAAGATTAGTCAAGATTAATCTTTCTTGAATTTGGCGGGAGAGGCGGGGCCGCGACCGATGTCCAGAGGACGGGGGTTGGCGGTTTTGCTGTGCCTTCCGCTGCCGGAGCCGCCGCGACTTCCTGCTTCCGTTGGGATAGACACGGGG
Source organism: Quaeritorhiza haematococci (assembly GCA_027596845.1). NCBI lineage: Eukaryota > Fungi > Chytridiomycota > Chytridiomycetes > Quaeritorhizaceae > Quaeritorhiza > Quaeritorhiza haematococci. The sequence continues at coordinate 12,186 of JADGJF010000753.1, read as the reverse complement.
GTGAGACAAGGGGCAGGCGAAACCGAGGGAGAAGCGGCGATGCTCGGTTTAGCGATGGACGAGATACTTGGTTTTGGGCATGTTGGCACCACACGTTTTGAGCATCCGACGATGCTGAAATCCCTCTTGATGTTTTGGGCGTCTTCCCGGTTTGGATGAGCTCCTGTGCGAGCTTTTCCTGGCGACTGACGTCTCGTTGAGTTTGAAAAGCCAGCACAGCCTGGTTGGTTCACCTGTGTCTGAACGGGAAACCTTTGCCGACGAGTTGACCATTGACCCACCAACTCGACTCCATCAGGCCCTGGGTTCTCACGCAAGGCTTTCAGGGCGGAAGCGGCTTCGTCGTGCGTGGCCAATGCGAGGGTGTATGAGCTTTTGTGAGAAAGGCTATGCATAGGACTTGAAGATGCGAAAGCAGAAGGGTGGAGAACGACAAAGATATTTCATCACATATCAAAATGGATTCTTACCCATCTTCACGAGCGCGTAACCTTCTGAGGGTTCGTGCAGCAGTTCTTCGATCTCGCCGGACATGCAAACCACTCGTCGCAGCTGCCAAGTTGTGACACGTTTCGGAAGCCCACCAATGCTGATCGTCTTATTTTTCCTCCAACCACCTTTCTGCAATCGTGGTTCGTTTACGACCGGCCCCAATTCCTGACGTTCTGGCCGCTTCGGCCACATTCGCCTCCAGTTTGCGCGGATCTCAGCGTCAACGATGTCCACAATATCGGGATTCACCGCAACCAACTTCGGCCTTATGTAACGTGAAAACTAACTACTATATGCAAATGAGAACAGCGACAGTCACTATCTTGAAATTTGCAAGGAATCGAAGTCTGTGCGAAAAAATCAAAACAACCACAAAATCAATGAAATTTACCCGTCTTCCGTAGTACTTTTCGCAAAATACAGCGGCCGTGCTCCAGCACGTGAGCGAAAGCGGAGAGGAACTGGACGCCTTTCAATCCTAATCTGACCTCTGTGAGCGAGGAAGGCTTTCATGATGGCGGCGCTCATGGACAACATTTTCTTCTAGTCAGAGATGTTGTTCTCAATGATGTTCTCAATCAAGATCATCGGAACAAAAAAATCAACAAAGCGCTCATTTACAATGTGATATAGCCCCCACTGGGTTCTGCTTGATTCAGTCGATTGGAGCGGAAGCCAATCCCTTGCCGGGTGTGCATCCTCAGTGACCCTTGATCAGCGACTGAGCTTCTAGAAACAGAGCGCACCCTTCCATGAGATAAACACTTCACCGCGAGTATGTGATCGATGCACAGACGTAGGAAGGAAGAGATGGGCAGACGAGATGACTACAGGACGGGACAAGGAGCCATGGTTGCCAATGCACATATGGTTGATTTTTCGACTCGACGCACGACATCACTTTCGTTATTGAATACACCCCTCTAAGTCTAAGACTGGAAAGATATTAGAAGCGTCATGGTAATCGAAGGTACATTCAGTTGTTGAGGAAGCTCCTCCATCTCCAGGTAGCGCCTCATAATACCGGCGCACGACATTCCCATCCGAGCTACATCAACCGCGGCCTTCCTCAGCATCCCAGCACTTCGGCTGACCGCAATTACTTCGTTGTGAATACTCTTCCCTGTCGCTCTCCTTTTTCTCCTCCTATTTCGCCAACCTAGCGCTGTCGAACACGTTGACGATGAATTGCGTGATGAATTACATTATGCTTTCACGACATGTCATGTCTGCGATGACAAGCCGGCAATGAATCCTGACGACAACAGGGTTCGAGTTCGTCATGGGGGTCGTTACTTTTTTCCAGAACATCGCGGTGTCTTCTTCGAAAAAGCTTCGCAGTGACGGCGGGGTTTTCATTTTTTTCTCTTTTAGGTTGTCTTTTCGACATCGTCGCTAGGTTCAGTGGTTTTACATATACATTTCATCTGGCATTGAAGATGAATGAGGAGATGCTTTTATATGTAATTCCTATACATCCCATATCCCTCCTGTTTCCTTTTTTTAGTTACATTCACTTGGTCCCATCCGCAAACCCGCCTCCCGACGTTGGCGCAGTGGGCGTCGTAGGTGTAGTCGCAGATGGCTTCTTCAGAGGCGGAATAGGAAACCTCTTTATAATTTTGAGAGGTTGATTGCGCTTCCAAAACTCAACCAGGGAAGCGGCAGTTTTATCTGGGAGGTCCTCTTGGATGGCGTGCCCAGATTCTGGGAGGATGGTCATTTGGAATTTGCCTTGTTTGTTTGAGCAACAAAATGAGAAAGGTGGATGAATAAAGTTAGTTATTGTTGCGGACTGTTCGGTTTGGGAATAGGTGAGAGAAAAGAAGCTCATGTGTGGGATAGTCACCTTGCATTTGTCCAATGGTAAGCGCTTTGTCTAGGCGATCCGTGCCCGCCAGAATTAGGAGCCGCCCACCCCGCACTGAAAGGAATTTAGCAGACAGATTCGCAAACCATTCTGCGGGTCGGAAGTTAATAGCAACGGGTGAGTCGAAATAATTCAAGGAACGCGGATGAGAAGACCAATATCTCGTCCAGCTCCCTCAATTGCATCACTCTCTAAATTGCCGCCGCCAGCTCCTCATCGCTTACCTTCCCAATATTTTCTCGAAGCAGACAGATCTGTTCGCCAGCGGTAGAATTGTGGTGTCGTTGTTGGTGTTGATTGTGATGAAGGAGTTGAGGGATTGTCGGATTCATTGGGATATACGGGCACGAGCAAGGGGGGGACGGACACACGGGCCGAAGCCAAATTTCTCACTGTTTGGGACCGAATGCTGCCAATTTTGGGCCAGGAAAGAGAGGAGAACGCGGCATATTTAGTCACAATGGCACCCACATCACTCATGTCGAAGAAAGCTTCCACGCCAGTGCCAATTCAAGCAATCACAAACCTCCACTCAATGGCCTCAGGCAAGCCTCGGAAAGCCAATGGACGCGCGGATAGAATTGACTGCATATGAACCAGGGATTCAAGAGCGGTTCCTTCTACCACGTCCACAACTCCGACGCCGATAACACCCTTGATCAGGTTTTTAGTTGCGACATCAACGACGACGGATCCCCCCAAACTGTAAAACAAAATGTGCATCATCAAACTCGTCAGTCTTCGGTTGAAACCTGAAAGCATTCATTTCCGTGAGCCGGCTATAACGCCTCCTTCCCTCTCACCGCTTGTGCCAACGCCCCGACCCCTAAATCCCGACAAAACCTCACCTATGCCCAACCAGCACAACCTCCTTCCAAACCACCTCCTTCGGAAACGCATGCCGCACGACATTCGCCATATCTGTCGCCAACGTACTAAGCGACAAGTCCTCATCCCTCGACGTCCGCGTGTACCCATGCCCCCGGCAATCATAACACAGTATCGTCGGGGCAGGTGAGTGCGCTTGGTCCGCATAATTGCTGTTTCCGGGTGTGGAGGGCGGTGAAGGTGGTGACGAGAAAAGTGCTTTCATGTGATGCGCGGTTAGTGCCCAGGATAATGCTGAGTGCCCTGCGCCGTGGTGTAAGACGAATAACGTGAGATCTTGGGGGTGGGTGTCGGTTGAGGTGGGGAGCGGAGGTGCATTTACGACGTAAGCGCGGAAAGTATCTGGGTTTTGGTTTTGTTGATCGCTTTGGTCGGCGGAATCGATAGGAATCGTTACGTCGATGCACTTGTCGAAATAGGCTTCCCATGCTTCAGGTTGGTATATCGACTCTCGGGAGGAGGAAGTGGATTTCTGGGGCAGCGAGCTACTGGGCCAGTAATCAGTGGAAGTCAGTATTAAGTAGCTTTCTGGGATTTATGATCTGTAAAGGACGTCTGCTTCTCAGGAACGGGACCAACCTCCATTCAAATTCGGAGTGCTCGACGCCATCATCGTCGTCGAAGGCGGCACGAAAGGCAGGACGAGGACCAGCCGTGTGGGGAAATGAAGCAGGCGGAGGAGGCATGGCCGCCGAGGCACTGGAACCGGGAGCAAGAGCAGCCAGGGGGTGAGATTTGCCAAAAAGGGCTTTCTGCATTGTCGTTGGACGTCGTCGGTGAACTCAGTGGTGAAGTCGTGATGTTGAACACGAAAGTCACACCACAGAAACCATAGCACCTCGGTTTACATAATGTCATGTCATTTAAAGCCAACGTGCGTTTTTGGAGGTTTTTGCTGTAACCACCATACTCGCCATCGCTTCGCGGTTCACAGAACGGACCGATATCTGCCACTAGAAGTCAACGGCAGAGTAAACGGGAAACGGCAATGAATAAGGGCAGTTCATCAGATCGCTAGCAGGTTCGCTATTGTGAAGGGAAATCTAAAAATATCGTTTTATTTTCACATTGGGTCCGCCCTATCTTTCTATCTGCGGCGGCTTGAGGCTGGGGCGAGATCGTGCGGGCATGCAAGGCATACTGGAAAAAATAACTTACTAAAAAAATCCTAAAAGAAAAAGAAAGCCCTCGCCCCTTTCCCCCTCATAGTAACACCCCACACCCTTTACTCAACCTTCCTCTTCTTCGGCCTACCCCCACCACCTCCTCCCTCCTCTCCACCCATCCTCTTCCCCGACTTCTTAAAGAACTCTCTCCTCTTCTCCTTGTCCTTCCCAGCTTTGATCCCCTCCTCTGCACTCTTCTTTTTCTCATACTCCATCCTCCTCTCCCTGTCCTTCTCCTTCCTCTTCTCCGCCTTTGCCCGCTTGATCGTGTTGATCTTTTGAACGAGCGCGTAGACTTGTTTCTCGTGCGGTTCGAGGATGACCGCTGAGCGGTGGCGTTCAAGGAGTGTTGGTTTTTTGCCGCCGGCTTGGAGTTTTGGTTTGGAGGCGAAGGGGAGGGCGGATTGGACGGATTTGGGAATGCGGAGCTGCATTCATAAAAAAAAGAAAAGAAGTGGAAGTAATGTGAGTGATTAACCCGCCAGGAGAATAAAAATGAAAAGCTTCGACTACCAAAGCAAAACAACACTTCACTTACCGCATTGAATTTCCTCGCCGACCTCTCAATCGGTTTGTACGCGCTATCATTATTGTAAGGCGTCTCAATCCCTTCCTCCCTCCGGACCTGAGATGTGAGACGCATACCCTTCCATCCACCGTCGTTCGAATCCGGAGCAAGAAGCAGGTTCGTGACGGGGTTGTAGTACTTTTTGGGTTTGACGGCGTACCAGGCACGGAGAAAGACGATGTCTGTTGGAGTGGTTGAGAAAGAGGCAGATGGGAATGTTGTCAATACTCGGTCGCGGTTGATGATGGACGTGGTCACCCAAGGTAGCTCCAAGAACAACCAAAACCATATCTCAGTGGAAACTTACCACTCATCAAAATCTTGTCCTCGAAAGTGGCACGGAAGCAACCGTCCGGTTTCTGATTTTGAAATAAGAGCACATGAGTCAGAAATCTGCCCAGAAAATGGCACATTGCCCAAACACCCAGTCGCTCCTCATTCCTCCTTTCCAAAACACCTTCCCCCCTCCACACCATCCCACACACCCAAACCACAAACCACGTCAAACTCACCGCAAGACCCTTCTTAACAGTCCCGCGAATCCCGCTCACAGTCCTCAAACTAGCCCCCTCAAACTTGGCAACCTCCAACCCAGAGTTGAACATATCCTTAATGAAGGCCGTGTTTTTGTAGATTTTGTAGGGGACACCGGTGAGTTTGAGCTTTTTGACGATGGGGGAGGTGGCGGTTGGTGAGGATGTGTCGAGGACGACGCCGGTGGCGGAGATGCGGAAGGCGGTCTGGGTGGTGTTTGTGTGTCGATAAGGTTGGAAGATGGGATTTCGGCGGAAGGAAAAAGAGATAGAAGAGGTCAGCACGTATTTCACACCGGAACCAAAAAGCAACAAGGCAATCATCATGGTAAAGAGGTTAATGGGAAAGGAAAATTTTGGTTTTCAACTCACCGTGCCACCGTCCAACCCCTGGAACGCGCAGAAACCAGTACCAGGAGGCACTTGCGGTCCCCACAACGTCGCCAAACAATGCATATGCTCAGGCGTATACTTAAGCATCCGATTCCGTGTCCCATCATTCAACGAGTACACCGGCAAAGTCTGGTACCTCCTCCACCCAACACTCAACACAACCGGGTCATTGGTCTTCAGAATCTTCTTAAACCACCGATGCCTCTTCATCCGAACCTGCATAAACCCGACACCCTCCTCTCCACCACCCAATCCTCCAATAACAAGCACCTCCGATCCACGGAACGACCGCACAAATTCAGCGGGGACGGATTCAAGAACCACACGGACATATGTGCCGGCACGGATGCCTTCAAGAGCCATACGTGTAGCCGGGTCAAGATTCGCGAGTTCTGCGGCAGTAACGGCGGCACGACGAGCGAATTCGGATTTGGCGTTTTCGTAGATGTTTGAGGAGGCACCTTCTTCGCCGTCACCTTCTTCGGCGTCGGACCCTGCACCACCATCGATGCCCTTGGTGTCGTATTCGGCGTCGAATTTGGCTTTGAGGGCGGCTTTTTTGAGTGCGAGGGCGTCACGTTCATTGCCTTCCTCGCCAGCGGCTCCTGCCTCTCCGTCCTTGCCCGATACCTTCTCCCCTGATTCCAAATCCTCAAAGTCACCGTACACCTCTTCTTCTTCTCCTTCCGCACCATCTCCACCAGTTGCCTTTGCTGCTGCAGCGGCGGAAGCACCGGTAATGAACCGCTCCCTTAGTGACTCCAACATTTCCTCATCCCCCCAAATATCCAAGTCAGAAGATACCACCTCGACTTTCGTAGTATCGATTTGTGATAGAGACTTGTCGACGGTGCGCTTAGCGGGTGCCTTAACCTTGAAGAGATTGTCACCGTCTTCATCATCCCCTCCATCGTCCTGTTCGGAGTCTTCTCCTTCCGATTCTGACGACTGGTCTCCATAAACGTAGTTCATCAAATTCAGCTTCCTATTCCGCTTCATACCAGCCACAAAGTTGGCAAGCGCCCGCTCCGTCATGTTTTCTTTCCACTTCAGCGACCCATCCTCATCGATCATAAAAGACTCGTCACCGCCTTCTTCCTCTTCCTCCCCATCCTCCCCGTCTTCCTCATCTGATATCGAGAACTCACTGTCCGTGTCAGCGAATGGAATTTCGTCTCCATCCTCATCGTCGTCGTCGTCTGCTTTACCCTTTTTACTTTTAAACCGCTTGTTGGAAGCTGCTGGGCGTCTTTTGCCCGACGAAGATGGATCATCGTCGTCTTCACCCATATCATCTGCCTCATCATCTTCGTCCTCATCAAAATCGTTCCCTTCGATATCGTATTCTTCGTCGTCGTCTACGTCACTGCCCAGACCCTCATCCTCATCCTCATCCTCCTCGTCATCGTCCTCATCCATCGCATCTTCTCCGTCGCTCTCATCCCCAAACACGACACGCCTCCTTGTCCGTTTTCCCTTCCCCTCGCCTTCCGTTTCCTCCTCGACCACCTTCTGCTGTGCCTTTGCCAAATCCGACGCACTCAACGGTTTCGAGTCTGCGAAGACCTGCAGTTGCGACTTCAATATCTGGTCTGCAAGCGTCTCCTGCATGTCCTGCAGGTTGAGCACCATCCTCTCTCCCGTAGACCGATCCTCCAAATCCATCCCAGCGCCACCCTCCGCACCATCTTTCGAGAAGTTTCCTCGTACGTTGACGTAAACTGCATCCTTGTCGTAAATAACCCCACCCACGTCGGACCATGGTGCATACAAAAGTTTCTGTTTCTCGCTGAGGGATTTTCGAACACCTGTTGGTAAGGGACATGGGTCGGGTAATGCTTCGAGTTCCTTGATCGAGAAATCCCCCACACCGGGCACGTGAACCCTCGCGCCCTTCTTCATACTCGTACCCCGTGCGTACCCATACATGGTGACAGTACGGTCACATTTCGGTTCTTGCCTAACAACCTCCGGGTCTGTCAAATCTTCCATACGATCCACCAGTACGTACGGGTGTTGATTCCTCCACACCAACGGTCGGAATTTCAGTACGGAGATAAACCGAGACAAGTTGAGAATCTCGTTCTTGGGGTACTTGCCGTTGATGAGACCGGAAAGGTAGAAAAGTTTTGCGCCGGCGTAGATTTCGGTCCAGAAACGTTGCTTCAGGCGCTTTTTGGTTTTGCGTAGGCGTTTGGAGTCGCGGAAGGAGTCGAGGTGGGTGAGGACACCCATGATACGTGGGAAACCATGGGATTGGAGGATGTTGAGGAATTCGAATGTTTCCTGATGAAGCGCAAAAATGTGCAGAGAACGACAGAGATGACAATGTTCAAGATCATCAGTAAATATTCCAAAACACTGTCCACGCGCAAGACAACGACCGAATGCTGCGAGGAATTTCCCGCCCATTTCCCCTTCATTACTCACCATTTCGAAGCCGAAACTCGCGTCAATCAGCAGCAACACCAAATCAGCAACCTTTGCAATGTCGATCATCGAGTTGAGATCATTATTACATTCAAAGAAAGTGAGTCTCTGTTTCTTCCCCGAGACGACTGTGATGGGTCCTGTGATGTGGTCGAGGTTGTGCTTGGTGTATCGCTTGACTAGTGACTTGATGAGCGTTGTTTTGCCCGTCTGAACAACGACACATCGAATCAGAACGAAGTCGAGGCGGGAAAGTGAGATATCATTTACCCATTATCCAGAACTTCGTCCGTTAGACCAGATAAGTTGTATTTCATACTCCTGTCTTCATACCTTTGGAGGCCCAACAACAGCGATAACAATCGGAGGTGGATCCGTGTCGGGAGTTCTGTCAACAAGGGGAACGTGAAGCTTCTTCTGGGCAAGATCGAGGTTCCTAGCGATGGTTCGGTTTGCTCGGTAACCAGATTTCGGGGCAAAGGCCTATGCGAGGGAATTTGCAGCGTGCACGTGTAGAAAGTGATGAATGTAAGAGACGATAGCACTTCAAGTGAAAAGGAAAGAGAAAGGACAAAAGAAAAGAGTGGGACACGCGTATATATGCAACGACCCAAACCTTCGGGTTATTCTTCTCTGCATTTTTCCTTTGCTGCTTCTGCTTCTTCTTGTCCGCCTTTGCACCCGCCTTAGGGGCACTATGGGACTTATTCACGCGCTTGTCGTCCATTCTTTCAACTTGAGGTGTTAAAACTCGAACCGATCGATACACCAATTCGTTCCGGACAGTCTCCGCCCTCTTATGAACTCCACAAAGTTGGCGTCTTGTTATTCCGCTTTGCCCAATTCGGTTCGGGTCGGCGTCGTTTGGTGAAGTGCTGAATTGTTTTGGCCGAAAAAACAAAAATTATGGCCCTGTCTCACCTCGAGTAACAGAGTACGACCAAAGTGCAATTGTTTACTTCCAAATGTGTGTTTTGGATATCTTTGGCATTATTTACTTATTCAATGACTGTTGCTCCTTCTGAGTTCCAGACACAAACAAGTCGTTGCCAGAAGGTACCGGACTTTCTCGATTTTAGACAGGATCCACACAGGACCCACAAGGAAAAGATGAGGACAGTTGGGACAGTTCGCAATGAGCCATCAAGTTCCGCATGCAGTTGAATATTGCTGAGCGGGCTATCAGCTGGATGAGCAGCATATTCTGCGCATAAGTTAGCGCGCATGACCATGATTTCTGTGACGGTCTGGCTTCGCGCTCAGTGAGAGCGGCGACAGTCAAATCCAAGTCAGGCGCGGATTGTTGATGTTGACTTCAAAAAAATTCGGCGCCCTCAACGAGCAAAAAATTGAACTCCGAAACGCGGGAAAAAACCATTGGCCGCCTCTTTGAGTCGTGTGCCGGTGTTGTTGCTCCGACTTCCATTATCGCTGGCATACTTCAGGCACACTTGCATTCCTCTGCGTTTTGCTGTAAAAAAATGTGATCTCGGTCAGGATTTGAGCTCGCGAAAAAGGCCTCCCCTCCAGGTTATAAACCCGATGGAACCCGGACTTGGCAAAAAAAAAGGTACGCACTTTCCCCTTCTGTACGGAACAGAGGCCACGACAATGAAGTCCATCAAATCCTTCTACTTGCTGTTGGCGGCGATAGCCGGTGAGTATATCCCATGTCCTTCCTTCTATGCTTTCAGTTCGCCCATGTTATGTTCAAGTTGTTATCTCTATCTTGAAATGTTGAACCAACAATATGTAATTCTCTCTCTTTTTCCTCCTTATCACCGATTCACAGTGGCAATATCAATGGCAATCGCCGCTCCCACCCCCATCCAAAACGCACTGAAGAACGCCCGCCGAGAATTTGGAGACTTTATGTCGGTGCGCCGTCGTTCCCCCCCACCTGTCACCTTCGAAGAACCAGAAACTGTCCAACTAGCAGCCGCCGAAGAAGACGACGGAAACCGATTCACCATTGAGGAAGCTTTGCTTGCCGCCGGTGCTGCAGAAGATGAACAGCCCTTCACCGTCGAAGAAGCCGATTTCCCCCAACTTGCCGCCGCATCTGACTTAGAGGACGACGGATTTGGCCTCGCAGCACAATCAAACGATAACCTGATTGCTCAAGTTCAAACTCAGCCAGAACAGCAACAGCAGCAACTAGTGCAAGAGGAGGAAGAGCGCCTGGCGCGGTTGTACCATTTGAGACGCCTCCAACAGTCCACACTTCTTCGCGAGCTTCGGAAACAGCAAGCTATGGCTAACGGCCAAAACATTCCCATGTCCGATGATTTCTCCCCGATGGCTGTAGACCCGCATGGTTTCTGGTCCAATGTTGGCAACGCGTTCAAGAAAGTCGGACACGGCATTGCAAAGGGTGCGGTTGCTACGGGTCAATTTATTCACAAAAACAGGGGACCTATTATGCAAGGAGTTGGAGCGGGGATTATGCTTGGATCTCAGTTTGGTAAGTGGTTTCTTCCATCACAATTGTGGGGTTGCGTGGTGAAGGCGTTACGAAGGGTTTGTTGAGTTACGAAACGTACATGGCACGGTTGGCTAATTGTTTTTCCTTTCACCTTTTCTAGCCGCTGCCAAACATCCCGGAGCAGCCCAAGCAGGCATGGTGGCCGGTGGACTCATCGCCAGTCTCGGGCAACAACAAGGCGGAAACCAGGGTGGTGTCGTAGCAGATGTCAGCAATGCGATGATGTCGCAAGCTCAAGGCATGCAATCGATGCCAGCTCAACCTCAAGAAGTTATCGTTCAGGACCCCAATGTTGTTGTTCAGGATCCAAATGCCATGGTTCAGCCTGTTCAGGATATGTCCGCCCAGGTTCAGCAACAGGCTCCTGAAGCCCAACCAGTCGCGCAGCCAGCTCCTGCTCCCCAACAAGTCTCGCAACAGGCTCCTCCAGTTCCACAACCAGCTGCTCAAGCAGCTCCTGCTCAACCCGCGGCCGCACCTGCTCCCCAACAAGCGTCGCAAGCGGCACCCCCAGCCCCCGTTCCTGAAGCACAACAAGCTGCACAGCCCGCTCCTGCTCAATCCTCTTCGATAATCCAACCGGCATCGCAGCCCACAAATTCAGGCATACCGCAACAGTCCCCTGGAACTCAATCGGCAACTCCTGTTCAACCGTCCCCGGAAGCCCAACGGACTCCTGATGGTGTCCCCGCCGCTCCTCTACAACACGCTACGGTGACATTAACGCCCACACAAACACCTTCGCCAGCACCCGAGGCACAACAAGGATCGCAATCGGCAGCATAGGCGTCACCATCACCACCTCAACTCACCACATGACGATCGGGGGGGTTTTCCCGTCGTTGAGTCCGTCGTTCTGAGTTTATATTACAGTAATATGCCGTTAGATGTTCAGAAGAGATTTGGGTTTAGATTTTTGTTTAGTAGTTTTCTGTTTAGTGTGAGAACCATTAATTATTATTTAGCTTAGAAAGAATCATATATGGATGAGTTTTCCTAGAAGTCCGTGCGCATGTGTTTCAATAATATACAGATCATTCACGAGCCACAATTCAGACATGAATGTCTTCTGTGTCGTGACACATTTTCTTGTGATTTTCCTTCTCCACTTCTTTTGAAGACAATTTGTTATTATTGAGGCGGGTATTCATGGAGAGTGGCTCGGTACACTCTACACGAGAAAAGGAAAGAACCAAACACGTGGGGATGCCAGCCGTATAGTAAACTCCAATTTTCTAGATCACATACTGATCTCAAATCACCAAATCAAAACAGTCGCCAACAACCCCAAAACCACCGACGCAACCCAGTTAAGCGGCAAACGCCCCGCATCCGACGTCCCCGCTCGAGCCGCCCCAGCC
>JADGJF010000752.1:0-15274 GCA_027596845.1 Quaeritorhiza haematococci | reverse complement strand
CCCGCGTTTGTTATTCCCGCGCCGGCCGCCGTGGGGGGTGGGCCTGGGGGAGACCGCTAGCGCGTGGCGGGGGCAGCGGCGGGGGCAAGCTTTGGGGGGGGCACCGCTTGGGGGGTGCGCCGGGGGGGGCAACACGGGATCCTTACGATGTGCAAAAAAGGTGGCATCGGATTTGCGTACGGATCCGGGGTGGGGCAATACAGGATCTTTACGAAAAGATGGATTTCTGACCAGCGCTTGACCTCCCTTTCAACCATCCCACCAAAACAGGCGCGACAACGTCTACCCTGGCTGTGAGTGCGATGTTCCATCCCATGTTTACTCCTTCAGTTTCGCCCCGAAACACGGTAAGTGCGGAATGCTCGCAAGATGTTTTACTTTGGCTTTTTGTCAGGTCTATTGGAGAGTGAGGTGGTCAGGAAGAGATCTGACTTGCTGTTTTTGCGACCATTATAGACTGGAGTCGATCATTTGCACCTCAACCTGAAATCAGACAATACCTCATGGATGTCACCAAGCAACACAACTTATACCCCAACATCAAGTATGTTTTCTGTTCTTGAGATCGGTTTGGATTTTTCAGATTTCTAAAGATGAAACACACATTTGATTCATGGAACTCACAATGTCACAACTCACCTTTTCAATCAATGAAGATTCCGCCGCCAAATGACTGAGGCCAGATGGCAAGACGACAAGCAAATCTGGGAAATGAAATTCAAGTGCATTGACACCGGGGACATCGAGACCCAGGTCGCCGACATCGTCATCTTCAGTACTGCCCCTCTCTCCATTCCAAGCGTGCCCAACTTCCCCGGCATCGAAAAATTCAAGGGCAAGATCATGCACTCCGCCCTTTGGGACAAGGAATACGACTTCCACAACAAAAAGGTCGCCGTCATCGGTACTGGTGCTAGTGCTGTGCAAATCGTGCCCAGGCTCGCTCCCATCGCCGATCAGTTGACTGTCTTCCAACGCACCCCCGCATACATCTTGCCGAAGTGGGACGTCGCGTACAGCTCCGCTGCCAAGTTCGCTTTCAAGAACATCCCTGGTGTCCGGTGGTTCCATCGCTTGCAGCTCTATTTGTTGGTGCGTCGCGTTCAAGCACTTATTTTATCCAGATTTTCCTGTTTTATTCTCGGTTCATTTTTAACCTTTCTTGGTAATGACTTTCTTTTTATTTTCTCCAGAACGAAGTCCGTTTCTTCGGTTTCATGCCCAACTCCTTCGCCAACCGGATTGCCGTCAACTGGAACAGGTCCTGGCTCGAGTCTCAGGTCAAAGACCCCGAAGTCCGCGCTAAACTCACCCCCAACTACGCCTTTGGCTGCAAACGTGTCACCCCCTCAAACACTTACCTCGCCACTTTCAACCGGTCGAACGTTGGTCTTGTTGCGGATGGCATTGACAGCTTTGATGAGGACGGTATTTGGGTCCGCGCTGGCGAAAACGGTGAGAAGAAGAAGTTTGAAGTCGACACCGTCGTCTGCGCCACCGGTTTCAACGTTCAGAAGCCTGACTGGATCTACCAGGTCTACGGTCGCAACGGATCCCAAGGCGCGCAGAACTTGGAGGGTTACCTCGGGACGACCATGCCTGAGTACCCCAACTTCTACATGTTGTTGGGTCCCAACACCGGTCTGGGGCACAACTCGATTGTCTACATGATCGAGTGCCAAGTTAACTACATCGTCAAGCTCCTCCGTGCCCAGTTCTCTAGCGGTGTCCGTACCCTCGAAGTCAAGGACTCCGCCATGCAGAAGTTCAACAAGGATCTCCAGCCCCACCTTGACGCCTCGGTTTGGGCTAGGTGCGACAGTTGGTACCGTGACGAGAACAACCGCGTCACCGCCGTTTGGCCGTTCCGCACTCCTCGCTACTGGTTGGCCACCCTTGTTCCCAAATTTGAAGACTACCAGCCTGAGGTGAGGCAAACGATGAATGCATGGGATGAATTTTAGTTCTTGAGATTTTGAGCTGGGAGAGAGAGCCTGAGAGAAAGCCCGATACTCTTGACACGAATCTTACTAATCCCGCCCTCTTATCCTTATCATCCAGATTCCTTTCCGTCACCGTTTAAGCGCATTCCGCGGCCCTCTCCTCCTTTCCATCATCACCTTCTTCTTCGCCATCTTCGTCGCATTGATGTTCAGAATGTCGACTTCTCTCTTCGATGGCGTTGACGGTAGCGCCGGCGTGTTCCTCAGGCAGGTTGCCGCCGTGGTCTCCCACCGGTCTCTCAACTAAATTTCGGAACTTGGGTCCTCCGCATTCGCTGATGAATGTACCTCTTTCTATGAAAATCTTTACGGAACCTCGATTTGACACAAGAGTAATCTCCTCATAAATTATATTTAGCTTTACTTACCGCCTCAGTAGGTTTTCGATATACTTAATGTTTTGTAACTTATGTACTGTATTTGGAAGAAACGTAATAATACCTCAAACGTATTTGTCATGAACTGGTCCTTGCGTAAAATCCTGTTTTCCGGCTTCTGTTTTTGTTCTCTTTAACGTGGCGCTGGTGTCTGCACAGCGGGGGCCCGCGAAAGTTGGCGCCCTGCGAACGATCATAACCACTTGCGCATCTGCTGTCTGCGAAAACCCTGCATTTGATGGCAGATATCAGGGCAGATATGGCGGTCCTGCGAGAACTTGTATGATGTTCCTTATGTAAAGAAATGGAGTGATATTTTGACGGGGGAACTTGAGGGGATTGAAACCGGGGCACCTTCGCCGCACGCTTTGCAGCAAGTCGGTGTTTTTTGTGTTGACAGCGTTTTGTGTTATTGACACAAAGGACATGCAGTATTGTTGCAGAAACCAGCAAGCTGCAAACCCCAGTCCCCACAACAACCTCCAAACTTACGTTCCGCTTTCCGACCGACAACCTCCTCCGTCTCATCCCCATCCACGCAACTGTGATCTCGCTTACGTACGCGCGCTCC
The DNA here is from genome assembly GCA_027596845.1 of Quaeritorhiza haematococci. Classification (NCBI taxonomy): domain Eukaryota; kingdom Fungi; phylum Chytridiomycota; class Chytridiomycetes; family Quaeritorhizaceae; genus Quaeritorhiza; species Quaeritorhiza haematococci. The sequence goes on along the minus strand of JADGJF010000752.1, from coordinate 12,323 downwards.
AACCGGACAACAACGGACCCCATCGCCACCTTTGTAATCCACCACAAACCGCGTTTCCCACCAAGAGAACTCAACTGCTGCTCGCGTTCGAACACCCTCGGAGCTTTCTTTTTCAACTCATCGCATGATGGCTGCGATAGACCCAGAAGATCTCTACGACAAGCAGGTACTTGCGTTGGGGGTTCATGGTCGGGGTTGTTTCAGATTGTGTGAGGAGAAGGATGATCGTGAAGGAACAGCGCCACCCCAGGGGCCATGAGAATATCTCCTCCAGACACCAAGCACCTGTTGACAAACGCTCATTCTATTTTGCTTTTCATCCGTGTTTATGTAATCTCCCGACTGTTTACTTGGTTCAACGTGCTCGGCACTCTCATGTCCCCACTTGGCGAACTACCCGGAACGTAGGATAGGATCGGAAAAGGATCGTTCGGAGAGGTATGTTGATTCTGGTCGAGATCGTGCTTTTTCTTTCCCCACCGTTCAGAACGGGGTTTTGCGAGCATAAATGAATGGTATGGCCAACATGCGCTGAATATCCGGTGACGGTCTACTCAGGTGTTCAAAGGGGTGGATAAGAGAACAGGGGAGGCTGTAGCGATCAAGGTAAGAATCGTCGTGTTTTCGTATATTTCCTGTTTTTTATGCGTGGTTTAAAACCTAATTGGCTTCTGGACTTCCCTCGCATCGTTTCTCATGTGCATTCCTTCTATTCCGTTCAGATCATCGACTTGGAAGGTTGGTTTTGCGTACGAGGAACTTGGAAGTGAAATCAGGTTTTTCTTTCAGTATGGAGGTTGACGAAGGTGCTTTTTTATCTTTCATGATGCAGCCGCGGAAGACGAAATCGAAGATATACAACAGGAAATCAGCATCCTATCACAACTTGATTCCGATTACGTTACGAAGTACCATGGATCTTTCCTCAAAGGATCGCGACTATGGATCGTCATGGAGTATTGTCAGGGGGGCTCATGTTTGGATTTGGTAAGTATCCGTTCACGCCGATCTTAAGTTTGCCTCGACCTAAGGTCAGCTTGACGACCTGGCAAGTCTGTGGGCACTACATACATCACCCATGTCTTGTCCCTTCCAGACCGACCCTCATGCATTTCTTTTCTCCCCCGCTTTATCCAAATTCCCTCCTAGATGCGGCCAGGAGTCTTCGACGAAATGTACATCGCCATCATTTTGAGAGAACTCTTGAAAGGGTTAGAGTACCTGCACAACGAAGGGAAGCTACATAGGGATATCAAGGCTGCCAATGTGTTGCTAGATAAGGACGGAAACGTCAAGTTGGCAGATTTTGGTGTATCGGGGCAGATTACGGCCACAATCAAGGAGAAGCATACGTTTGTGGGGACACCGTTCTGGATGGCGCCAGGTACGTAGTTTCGTCATATCATTCAATTGTTGCTTCCACATCAAATCTGTCCATCAATCTAACGCGTTTCGCGCTTACTTTCTGGTCCGTCACAATACTGTAGAGGTATAGAATGTCGTTTTTATTCTCAGTCGTATGTCAATACGGACCGGATTCCTCAAATGCTCATCTTTTTGCCGATCATTCATAGGTGATCAAACAATCTGGATATAATGACAAGGTATGCACTTCAGCGCCGTTTTATGATAAGTCACTGGGACAAGGCCGCCTGTTGTGTTTTGTGTTTTTAATCTCATGTTTGTACAATCTCCCCTTTGAAAGGCCGACATCTGGAGTTTAGGGATAACAGCAATAGAGTTGGCGAAGGGTGAACCGCCATACGCCGATTTGCATCCCATGCGTGTGCTCTTCTTGATCCCGAAGAATGATCCACCACAACTGGAAGGCGATTTCTCGAAACCGTTCAAGGAGTTCGTGTCGTTATGTTTACAGAAAGATCCTGAACAAGTACGATTTCTGAAAGTTACATTCCACTTCTTCACGTTAACTCCTCAATGTCAGTTTACTAACGGAAGCTACGACTGTTCACCACCATCGTCATAATATTAGCGACCACCCGCTCGCGAATTACTCAAACACAAGTTCATAAAACTGGCAAAGAAGTCCTCGTGTTTGAGCGATCTCATTCAACGGCATGAAGCGTGGTTACAAGACGAAGGAAACGACGGGGACGACTCCTCGTCAGAAGAAGAGGATGCTAGGTAAGCTCTCAACCGTATACTCCAAAAAGCGTTCAAATGCCTGCTCGATTCGCTTATAATCTCGTCCGAAATCAAGTTATGAGGAGCACTCAGACCAATGGGATTTCGCAACGGTTCGGAAAAGCAAGCCCAGCACTGCAACAAGCACTATAGTAAGGCGTACAAACGATGCACAAGATGCACCGAACGGTCTACCAACCATTGTGAAATCAATGTCGGCAATGTCGTGTGGGAGTGATGGGTCGACGGGTACGATCACGCTTAAAAAGAATAACTTCCAGCTTCGAAATCGACGGGAGGTATGGATCCTTTTCCTCCCATTTTCTTCACAGACTGTTATCTCCTGTGTTTGGCTTATGTCACTTAGCGTGATGCTAATGGAACGGATCTCTTGTATGCACCCACAACACACAAACCAGTCGACATCGAATATATACAAGGCCGTGATCGAGCCTGTGATTTCAGAGGTATTAATGTTGGGGTTTGACTTTCCCCCGTATGTGGCGAAAACGTTTTTCCAAGTGGGACGAGTCTCAACGGTCATGCCCATAGACCCGTTTGATGCAGACTTGTTGAATTTTGGTTACAACTAACATTTCCGAATACCCCCATCGTTTCCTTCATATCATTCTGTTGAAAATTCGACCGTCCAGATTGAGGAATCGACACCTGGGTCTTCATTATCGTCTTTGAAGCGTGCATTCGAAGAGGCCGAAAAGGTGAGATATAGGAAAGACGAGACACCCCTTCACATACCGCCTGGATCAAATGCTTTCGAAAGAAGATATCGCCGGATTCAGAGGAGACCTGGTATCTGACGACGAACTCCCATCTTCATCATTGTGCAGGAGCATCCCGGAATCGTACAACAACTCATCAAACAGTTCATGGAGAAACTGGAAGAATCGTCCTGATCCGCAGCAGACGCACAGGAGCTCAATTGTCAGTCATTGTGGCGCCGAACGCGGAGTTGAAGGGCCAGGAAGAAATGAACGGACATTAGCACACCTTGCCACTCGTTTCTTCCGTCCTTTCTCTCTGCGTGCTCCTCGCCTTATTTGAATCCAAGTTACCCCTCACATATTTGGGCGGTAGATCGAGCACAGACTCGTGACTTTCGCAGACTTTTTTGCCGGCATCAACTACAGTTTGTTTATTTGATGCGTACATGCAACATCACGTACCCAGAATACCGACGAATATGCAGCCATCGGAGCAGCTCGATCACAGCTCAACAAACTCAAACTATGTCACCCCCTTTTATACCCATATACTTTCATCCCAACGACCACATCCCCTGCTTACCGCCCGTCAAATGCCACAACTTTTATCACCATATCTCACTGGGGTTCTTTGTCTTTTTTTTTAGAAGTTCTTTTGTCCTTTTCGTTCCCCCTTTTGACTATAATACTATACTTGTACCTTCTTTCGTGTGTTTCTCCTATTCGTTTTCAACGAACATTTGTTGTCTTTTTTCGCTGACTTTGTTTTGTGTCTTGGTTGAATAAAATCCATGAACCAAGGATGCGAGTTTGTGCACGCGACTGCCAAAACTTAGCCAAAAGTGCCGTTTTCATTTGCAAGTCACTTGCAATCAGACATCCGTGCACTCCGTCAATGCTCTTTCCTTTTCTTACCAAAAAAGTAAACATCCCATACAAAGGCGCCTCTATTTCAAATAAGAACACAAATTATCCTTTCTCCTAAAGAGGGGAGGAAGCAGGAATAGGTGGGAAGGAGAAGGTGGTAGAAAACAAGAGTTTAACGAAGACATAGCGTGTAGTAGGAAGAAAATATAAGTACAGAGAAAAGGGTGGTAGAGTGGACTGGGGGGAACTAGAAACTAGAAACTGCGGCAAATTCTGGCTCATGACAAACTATTTATAAGCTGGCGTGGGGAATATGCCATCGTCTATATCGTAGTAGGAGAAAGAAGGAGAGACAAGAAAAGCGTGGTCAAGGAGGGGAAAGGGGGAGGATTCTATACCATAGCGGTGCATCAACTCCGTCCAACTCCTTCAGGTTCCGTATCATTTCCCAGCGACCCTCGCTGGAAAAAGATTCCTGAAAGGAGTGGAGGAGGCGCGACAGTAAACGCATTAAAAAATCCACAAAAAGGAGAGAGAGATGGTACAATACGTATGTTGAGGGTGGGATACAAAGTAACGGCGAAACGAGTGACAGAAGCTATAATTCGAGAAGCAGGGGACGTTATAAAGAAAATGAGTGTTATGGTTCTTCGGCCGGGTTTTGCTTTCCGAGGCGACATCATCACCGTTGGGTTGTATCGCATTTACAGCATCTTGTCCGCCTCGTCATCGCCTCCGTCTTCCGATCCATCAGCAGAGCTAATTATTGCACTCCCACCCTCCAGATCGCTTCCCGACGACATCAAAACAAGACTCCCTGCCACGCTTGTAGCTGCACCCACGTCCGAGGGCTCCGGTGTAGTAACCGCAGCGTCTACGTCTTTATGATGGTCGTCGCCGTTGCCACCTGGATACACTGGATCCAAGAGGGCTTTTCGGAACATTGTGCCAGCGAGTAACGCGGCATTGCGGTCTAAACTCGGATGATTTGAACCCGAGACGGTGGAGGAGGATGGCGGAGGGTAATCTGCTGAGGTTGTGGATCCTTCTAGGGAGGCGCGATACGGGTTTTGATGTCGCAGTTCAGCAGCGATAGGGTTCGGTGGGATACTTGCGACATCCGAAACGGCGTCGGGAGACGATGGTACAGGAGGTATATTCGTCGCCGAATTGACGGATTTAATGTTGTGCAGGATGGAGCTATTCGAGCCGTGCCGTGAAACGTCAGCTCCTCCTTCGGGTGCATCTGGCGAGCTATCGTTCAATGCGGCGGCGGGATTTGCGGCAAATACAGCAGACGGAGGTGGAGGGCTGATTCTGAGGTCCTGATTCGTTTGATTAGATTGTTGATGTTGTTGCCATACGCTGGGGTCTCGAGGAAGGGCGGACGCCATAGTTGCTCCTAATGGGAGAGGGCTTTGGATAGGACGCGTTGTCGTAGAAGCACCAACAGGTTTTGACAGTACGGTCGAAGGAGGCATTTGCCCTGATTCATCCGCCATAGCAGCCAGCGCGTTGCTGCTCCGTCGCCTTGTTGACATCATCCTCCGGGTAGGGATCCTGGAAGGGACGCCATCGTTTTTCAACCACCGTCGACGGGACAACAGGCAAACAATCACTATGAGAACAAGGAGGGCCCCGACCGCCGATGGGATAACAATGGCGACCAGTGGAACGCCTCCACCGCCCGCAGCAGAGGCATCCTGAGCCGTTAAGGTCGGCGTGGATGCAGGTGAGTTTGGTGCGTTTATTCTGGGTGAAGTCGTAGGCGACGGTGCAACTGTGGTGGCAACTACATCAGAGCCGATTTGTTATCAAAAAGACGCACAGTTAATACATGTGCAGGCGATCGCTTGAAAGATCGTTCAAACAAAGGCGGATAATCAAGCAATCATCCATGTACATACCAATCTCGCATCCACGAGCTGCAGCTGGTAAATCCTTTTGACAATCGACATTGCACCTAGCGCAAACGGTCGGGTCTGCAACACAACAGCACATGAAACATTAGATCGTTCATTCGGTTGAGCACACAGTTACGAAAACGAGCATGCCCAGGTTCTCTCACCAGAAGCGACACATCCAGGCCTAAAAGAACAAGATCCCGGAGCGACCTGTATGCAAGTTTCTGCTGTACACTCGGTTCTGTTTGCCGCTTGAACTTTAAGGGGGGGGGGGGGATGGCGTTAGAATACAACCCGTTCATAATGGCTAACACATAAGGTCAATACCGTCAACATAGTCCTTCCACTTACGCGGTGTCAGGATAATTTCACTGCAGGGAAACCGGGTTGCCACGTCCAACGGTTGTGGACAGATGGTGTTGAACTCTTCCACGGATCGACAACCCAGCCCAGTACTCAAAGTTGCCCCAGGTCTGGCGGCGGCAAACACGCAACGTGTTGCATCGGTGGACGCAGACAGGCAATCGCTCGGAAACGTTAAGGATAGGGAGCAGGCTGGAAGAGGGAGACAACGGGGGGGACACGCGTTAACCATTTTCGCCCTACAAACGCGAACTGTGAACGGGCCGGAACACCATAGCGCTCTCTACATACCCATGTTGGTTCACGCGGGAGGTATTCAGGCAGTCCCGCGTGCACCCGAAGCAAGAGCCCTGTTATGGCGCTGATAGGACGTAAAAGGTGCCCGTGGTGAGTTTCTCATCTGACGAAGTTCACAATCATGGGTATCAGCGAGTAAAAAGCGTTGCAGTGGTGCATTTACAGTACAGCAATCTGCGCTCTGCATGAAACTCGATTTGGGGATATGCATGCACAGTTTTGCCACTGTTCCCACTGGGGACGTTGATACAACCGGGGTGCAACCATCCAGACAGCGACCTTCCAATCACTTCCCAACTCTCCCAGACCTTCCATCCCCGCGAATCCCTATCGACAACTGTCGGCGATGAAGGGTAACCTCGTGCTGCCTTCCCAACCGATCTTCCCCATCATCCAGAGACCACCAGCGAGGGTCAGCTCAGTATCCTCTCCCACCGACCGGTTTCTCCCCCCCCCTCCAACCCTTCCCAGAACTTGAGCTGACCACCCGACACACGGCGTTTCGATAGTCCCCAGCACCTCCTCAATCGCCAACCAAGCAAAGAACCTCACCTTTCGCTACCCACAAGACAGGTGTTGTTTTGGAGCTGTGTAAGGTGAAGGTGCGATGATTGCGTATACGTATGTGGTGCTCTTGTTCTTGACAGTTGTTTGGTGGAAAGGGGGGCTATGAGGGCATTCGATTTCGCACTGCGCACTCACATGAAAAGCCCGAGCAAGACGTTCCTTTTTCTGGTTTTTTGTGTAGTTGAGAAGGTAAAGAGGCAAGGGTGGGAAGGGTGCAAGCAAGGGCGTTGTTGAGGAGGGAGGTGGTCGAGTAGCAGGCGGACGTCAGTGAGTTCAGTGGTGACAACGATGGGCGTCAAAATTGAAGTGTCTCAGAGCAGTGGAGACATCAACGCAAAAAAAGTCGAAGTCCAAACCTTTGCCTTTGTCCGTGTGTGTCACTTGGCTATTGTTGTGGTTTCCCCTTGCCACCTTTTATTTGTGTGCTTTTGTTTGATGAATGGAGCCTTGATAGAATCCCTGCAGTACTGATCAAACACTGAGATGAAGTTACTTGCTCGAGCTTGCTATTGGCCTTGGGCGCTATGGTATGTCTTCTTCATCAACGACACCTCTGCCTTTTCATACTCCAGTTGGGCGGCGGGGGAGAGGAGGAAACGTGTTTGGCATGATTACCTACAAAACCTCTTTCGGGCCGTTTGGGTTACCCTGCTGATCTCTTGGTATCACTTGGCATGAAAAGCCACAATTGACGGCTGCACCAAAACAAACCAGGCGGAGTTTGACCTCGATTCTAGAATGGAGTCTGGACTGGGGTTGGAAAATATTCATAATGTGTCTATTAAAAAAATGACAATACATCTAACTAGACCCATACAATAAAATCCGAAATCACCGTCTCCTTGGCTTCCTCGATTCGTTCGGGTTCTTCCTTCCAAACCCAATAATCGGTCCATTCGCGTTCCACCCTCCAATACCACCCTTCTCACTACCACGCGACTGAAGCGGCACAAAGTCCGGATCAAACAAGTTGTTGACCGCCTTCTTTTGGTACCGTTTGTGTTGTTGGAGCGCTTTTTGGTATTCCCGCTGGTCTTCGGTGAGGATGATATCTTGGTTTTTCCGTCCACCCTTTGGGACCGGAATCGAGTACTGAAAGAAAGAACACATGTGCGAGAACGGATGGATGTCAGCACTCTGAAAGACAATACTGAGTGCGGAATCAAAGGAACAAGAGATTGTTGATATTCCTTACCTTGGTTCCTCTCAGGTTGTACTGGAAGTTCTTCTTCAAGTAGTACACCATGTTCCCTTGCGCATCCACGCCAACAGACGTCCGGATGAGCGTTGCCTTTCCGCATGATGGACAGAACTTCTTCTCGAGATCTTTCGTTGACCTACATTGTTGGAGGGAGGTATTTATTGATCAGAGCCTTGGAGATGCGAGGATGCCATACAGAATGCACATCTTTTAGGGAGCCCACAGACGACCATCAATTGCCAAAACGTAACTTACTTGAAGCATACGTGGCACCGCAGAACCCAGCTCTTCAGCCTTGTGATTCTCATACCGTCGACAGAGAGGAGTTTCATGTTCATTTGCAGGACCACGTTCTGTTTTTTGGATATAAGACAAAGCGAATGGGGAATGCAAGGTTAACCAGAAGTACTCCAACCCGCGAGATCAGAACAAGCTTCAGATGACCTCTTTCATTTCGGCAGATACCGTACCTGCGCAGCAAAATCGGCCGTCATACATGCAACTTTCAAAGGACCCTCCTCACGCGGCAACCGCCGTGACGGACCCCCATTGTTGTTTTTGTATCTGTGCACGTTTCGGGGTGTGATCCAACCGCCCTCGTCATCATTATCGTCCCATCCGTATGCACGCAAGTCTGGCTTCTGTTGTTGTGTTTCTTGTGCTTCTGGCTCGGCTGCGGCTTCGGTCGAAGATTCCTCAGCTGCCGGTGCGGCTGTGGGTGCTGCGTCAGATGTCGCCAGTTCGTCGTCTTCTTCTGCGACGTTCTCGCTCTCTGATTCCTCTTCGGCTGCATCTGCGTGTTGCTCTGCCTCTTCCTCCACTTCCACTTCCTCCTCCTCCTCCTCCTCCTCCTCTTCGTCCTCTTCTTCTTCCTCGCTTCCCGTTTCCTCTACCTCTCTCTCCTCCTGCTCTTCTTCACTCATTTCCTCATCTTCCTTCACATTTTCATCCTCCTCTTGTTCCACCTTCGATTTCGCCTCCCCCTCTACAACTTTTTCTTCCGTTGATGGCAACGCTTCGACGTCGTCTGCATTGTTCGATGTCGATGCTTCTGTAACTTCCTCAGCCGACGCAGCCTGTTGTTGTTTCTGCAGCTTCTCCCTCTGTTTCTTGCCGCCCCTTCGTCTCCGTTTAGGCTGTGTTGGTGGTGCTGCGGGTTGTGGTGTACCCACTTGTGTTTGTGGCTACGAGCAAGAGCAAAGGGTCTCCATGAGTGTTTCCGCATCAATGACCCAGACATGCGAGCGAGAATCACCTGTAAATGCGAGTTCTATGCTTACCGGAAGTGGTTCTGTCCTCAAGTGTGCCACGCCAGAGTTAAGCTCCTTCTCAAGCATGTACGTCAGGGCCAAAACTTTCAAATCGGTGATGGAGAGAACTGCAAAGTCACCCGTCTTCTTGGCGAAGGCAGACACTATAAACAAGGAACAAACCAAACCCATTACCACACAGGTCAATAAAGAACCTAGACACCGAAGTGACTCGTCCAACTCCTTTCATTATAGATATGATACATACCAGCAGCAAATGCCTCCTCACTCGGCTCCCTAACATTAATGTCAACATTCAACCTCTTCACACCATCCCTACTCTCTGCGTCCCTCACTTCAGCCAAAACCTGCGGGATGGTGTAGAACTTGTCCACATTCAAGTTCTGGAGGGTGTGGACATTTCCTTTGAGGAGGGGGGCTGTATCGAGAACGAGGGCGTTGACGTGGGTGTACTGGTCGGTGTGCAGACCGTTCATTTTGGTTCGTTGCGTAGGTTTCGCTATTGATGTGTTGCGATAAAGGTTCAGGGCTGGCGCGCTGGTATGGCACCGCTCAAAAAAAATTCACTGAATTCCCTGTGGGTACACTGTAGTACAGGGTATGACCGCGAAACAGCCTCCTTGACTCCTCTCCGGCGCTTCTAGCGTGTCCAGTGTCATCGAAATTGGAGGTGATATATTTCAAAATGTGATTCATTTCCCGTCTAAACGTCAGATTTTTACAACCTGGTGACGGTTTAAAGTTCCCCAACCTTGGCATGGAACAGCTTTTCCGCGTCATTCCATACTCTGGCGTCCTTCCCAGCCTTGTCTGCCTGCCATGCCTTGAGAGCAAGCAAACTAGGCAACAAATCCCTACAGAAGAATTCACTAGCTTCACGCGGCAACATGGTCGGGAGATGATCAATTGCTACGACGTCCAATGGGGCGCCGCCGCTGTTTCAAAATTGGGGAGAAACGATACACAAGATGTTTAGAAACACGCACAACGAGTCAAATAAAAGGCCGGATGTTATGAGCTTGGGAACATACCTGACAGGAACCGACAACACGGGGTCATCAAAAGTAGTGGTCTTGGTGTAAACCGGGATCGGGTTGTGGGGATTTGTGGTATCGCAACTGACATCCACCAAAACCTCCAAAGCCCTCCCCTCCTTGGTGAGTTGTTCCGGAACAAGGAACGGCGGGATCGGCTTGGAAAGGTATATGCAGTTCACGAAGATGTCGTTCCGGACGATTTCGTCAAAGGGACCACCAGCGGCGGTCTCAGCCATATCCCATCTAATGATGTGGTCGTTGGGGATTCCGACACGCTCGGCGAATCCGCATGCACCTTTGCCGCAACGTCCGAGAGCTCCCATTACCATCACGCGAGGATACCGCCCAACGATTTTCACTGGACAATGCAAAACGCAAGATTGATCAGCCGACCATCAACAATGAGATAAGCTGAAGTAAATGTTCGGTTAAAGTATTGATGATGGAATCCTTACCAGCTTCCTTCAACTTTTGGGATATCGAGTTGATGAGGTCCGTTTCGTTGTCAAAGTGCGTGATCGGAGGATATGCCTTGGCGCTAAATCATGCAACGGTGAAATAGCTCCCGAACATGAGTCAAGTTGCTCCTGAGAATATGCAAAAAACGCCCGAGGAGAGGAATCTTACCTAGTGGAGGGGATATGTTTATGGCACCACAGATCGATCCCAACGGCGGCCCCAGCGAATCCAGCGTAGTACCCGAAAGCAGCAACACGACGACCTGTAAAGTGATCGTGAAAGCCAAGGACTATTTAAGACATCTTATTCCAATGTGCTCATTCGAGCCCCAACCAACCTCCCACGGCTCCGATGGGAAGGCCGACAATCCAAATCCTTCCCAATGAACACTCCATGCACACTTGAAACTAACCGCTTTCATCCTGCAAGAATTCCAAATCCAACAACAGCCCCTTCCCGGTCTTCCACCTTCCCAAAACATCCCTCCATCCCTCCTGCTGCTTATAACAGTGCGCAAACATGATATGCGTGTGTGGGAGGGGAGTGAAGTCGTTCTCCGGGAGTTCTTTGAGACCGGTAATGAGGGCGGAGGAGGGGGCGGTTCTCCAAGTGCCCTTCTGGACGAGAGTGCAGCCAACACTGAAGAATTGGTTGTGATTGGTTCAAGCAAGGTGGAGTCAGCGGTTAGTGTCAATAGGGGGAGATGGAGACGGAGTCAACTGGAGGTGAAACTGTAGAGACATTGGAAGGCACTTACTCGGCATATTCTTGGTCGTTAAATATCCTCTCAGGGCACCGTTCAACAGTTATCTTAAAACCTGGTTCGTGTGAAAAAAAAACCGAAATGAGCGAAATGAGCAGCCCAGTAAAAAGACGCCCATACCATATGTATTCAACAAAACATCCCCCTTCACCTCCACAGACTGAGAGTGGAAAGACAACAACAAGGTCAGGCTAGTTACCATTCTCAATAAGTGTTTTGCATGCGGTGGGAGTCAAGGCGGTTCGGTGTTCATTCTTCTTAGTCTCGCCACGAAGCCAGAGATGCGGGGATGTCGTCGCGGTGGTCATGATGGATCGATGGTGCTTGTGAATGTCTCAAGGTACTGTAAGGTAGTGAGGCGGTCCAGGAAAGACAGTGTTTTTATGGTCAGTTGTCTGGGATTACTACGGTAATACAGACGGCATGCACAAGGTCTGATCATCTATCTCATCTAGAGATTTTTTGCAGTCTTCACGGTGTTAGTCATGCATCGTCCCAAGTCTCCCACGCACGCGCACAGACGCGCATCGGCCTTTTTCTTTAAAAGAGGAGAGGGTGGGCGGGGAGCCATGACTGTTCGATTCCCGCGCACCGTAGGGCACTCTTTCCCTCACATTCAATTTCCCAGCGTCCTGTGGTGCATGGTCACGGTGTTCGAATCCCCAATCTTCTTCGCTGGATAACTCAGAGATGATGACCAGATGATAGTGTGATGCCCCCCCAGATG
>JADGJF010000751.1:0-15279 GCA_027596845.1 Quaeritorhiza haematococci | reverse complement strand
CTCCCCCCCCCAAAAGCCCTCACAACCGGCGGAAACACCGGTGGTTCCTGCCAAAAGGGTGCCGGTGCCCCCGTCTTCTCCTGCGTCGCTTCTAACAGCAGCCCCGCATACTTTGCTTGCTTCCCTGAAAGTGAGGATCGCGAACCCATTGAGATGACTTGTGCGGCTGGGACGGTTTGTGAGCAGCAGGGTGAGGTTATTGGGTGTGTTCATGCGTCGGCTTGAGGTTGATGGGAATGAGAGGTTGATCGGAGTGAATAAAGAATACATACTTGTAAATAGAATTCAATGAGGCCTGCCGGTTCGGGCGTTTTATATATATTCAAGTACCCTTTGCATTTAGTGATTTTTGGGAGTTGTGATTTCTACATTTCTACATGTATGAAAAAGAGAATATACGGTAAAGAAAATAACATCACTTCCAAGAACAGTCTGAGGCTGCTGGTTGTTTGAAGTCGTCGAGTACCTGTCAAGTACCAGACGTTTCTCGCCAACACGTCTACGTCTGGTTTCGGGAGATGAATTCGGGCAATTCATTGAAACTGTTCAAATACCGACTGCGCAGATAGCCGAGCCTGTTCCAGGCCTTTGCATCCTCATGTTACGTGACCAACTCAACAATGCGTCGCGAAAAGATCTCCCTGCCTTCCTTAGTTGGTTGTTGCTGTTTGAACTCCTTCTGTTTGGAGGTGAACACATCATGTCCAAGTGTCCGAGTCCCCGACGACGGCATCTGTGGTTTTCTAAGGTTTCCAAGCAACCACTATCATATGGCACGACCTTACTTCAACATTGGTTCTGATTGCGAGTTCAGAAGCCTGTTGCCAGGTCCGTCGTATCCTTTCCCGTCGACGTCGTTGCCATTCCTTCAACAAAGCATATTGCCGCCTTCAGATTATAAGTCACTAAAGGGTTGACGGAAAGCGCTGCGAACACCGGCCGTAAACGACAGCGGAGATCTCCCCCACCAAAGCGTTTTCGCGAAAAAAATTACCTTGGTCGGAGATTCAACTCCATTTTCGGCGCTTTTGGAACACGAGGCTTGCGTCATGCATGTTCGCAGTTTGAATGTTGAGTCTCTAGGATCTTCAGGTACCGTCCCGAAAGTAAACAAGTAGACATCGACGAGATCGTGCCGACGTGCTTTTGTGGTGCCGACGCCGAGGACGATGGCTTTCCCACCAGCACAGGAAATGGAGAACCCCACGGCCGCGCTTGGAGTGGCACGTCCGAGTCAGAAGTTGGGATTCTGACTATAAATTCAGATGCTGCCCTGGGGGATGTGGACATCGATATTAGTTCAGAATAAAGTGGAACATCGGAGATCTAGAGCTCTAAACGCAATTCCAGTTCAAACCCAACATTCGCCACAACAACAAATCACACACCATGGTCAAGGCATCCATCCTTTCCGCCTTCACGGCCCTCATAATGGCCGCCCACAACCGCGTCTCCGCCCACGGTTTCATGTTCGCACCCATCCCCGTCGGCCCCGAATCCTTCGGCAAAGTCCGCGGTATCAACAAACTCAGCTACGCAATCGACCACCTCCGTAACCCCAACTCTGCCGGCATGATCTGCCGCGGCGAACCCGCAGGCGAAGTGACCCCCATCACCCTCGTCAACGGCCAAAAGCACACCATCACCATGGCTCACTCTCTTGGCGCTCAACACATTGGGCCGTGCTGGATTGAGATACTTGATGCGGATAATTTGAACGCTCCGGGGGTCCGTATTGCCTCTGCTGGTGGACGCAACGCACCGGGATGCGCTAACCGCCCCGTCGTCGATTTCGAAACCTCCAAGACCGCTGGCCCGGCGACATCCCAGTGCCCCAGCAAGATCCCGAAGGGTTTGGTCACCAACGATATGTGCTTGTTCGATTGGACTTTCACTGTTCAGAACGCGGATCAGATCAAGTGCACTCGGTGTGTTATGCGCTGGGTTTGGGAGGGACACCACATTAACCCGGACAACCCTGAAAAGTTCGAGACGTGCGCTGATGTTGTTGTGTCGAAGGGTGGTAACCCTCCCCCGCCGCCTGAACCCCAAGCGCAGCCGCAGCCGCAGCCGCAACCTCAACCTCAACCCCAGTCTCAACCCCCGAACGGTGGAAACGGTAACGCCGCCTGCAGCAAGGGTCCCGGTGCTCCTGTTTTCGCGTGCGCGGCCTCGAAGAGCAGCCCGGCTTACTTTGCTTGCTTCCCCGAGAGCGCTGACCGGGCTCCTGTTCAGATGACTTGCGCGCCGGGTACGGTTTGTGAGCAGCAGGGTGGTTCGATTGCATGCGTGCTCGCTTGAAGGAGATCCTTGAGATGACATTGGTTCCGTTAAGATCTTAGACCACTACTAGTATTTAGTGCTTTGTCCTTTCCTGGCATTTTAGATCACACTTACGCACATCTAGAAACTGTCTTCATTTTCGATACATCTATCAAATATACACGCAAATCATTCCGATGTAGATGATGCAAACAAATATGCAGCACCGTCCGTAATTCAAATAATTCAATAACAACGGCGGTAGGAGCGGCAGGTGGGGCAATTGTTGATGCGACTGATGCGACTGATGAATTCGACAATGTCTCGGGAAGGAAGGTTCTTGAACGGAAAGCATTTATTTTAGTTGGAAAATGTCTTTGTAACTTGTCGCTTGTTTTGGTTTCTTAGCATACTTGTTTTAGAAGAAAGGTGCCTGTACAGGGAGCTGTAATATGATTAAGCGCAGAGATGAGATGATCCCTGCCGTTGAATTTGAGACACTCTCCATCAACTAACTTCGCTGCTGGTTGAAGTTCTGAACTAACTATGCAGTGGAGGTGACATCATAGATTCAGTAGATTCAGGTGACACAACATTTTGGAAGACCGCATTGCAACCAACTGTCGGGGATTTTGTCGGGGTTCTAAAAATCCTTCGAATAGAACTTGAGTGACCAAGACGCATAGAATTACAGAATTTATAGAATAGTGAACTCCATCTACTTCCGTCGACTTCCCCCTATACCACGTCTAGACTGGTGGACAGACAACAATCGTAGACACTGCAAGAGCCCAACAAAGAAAGATGTTCAAACGGAACCTGCTCTCCCTGTCAATTGCGTTGCTTACGACATCGATCATTACGCAATCACAAGGTATCTCCGGACACGGCCTTCTCTTCGCCCCTATCCCCGTCAACCCAGACACCTTCGGCACCGTCCGCGGTATCCAAAAACTCAACTACAGCATCGACAGCCTCCGCAACCCGGTCACTCGATCAACTCCAGTATGCCGTGGCGAACCTGTTGGCGCAGTGACCCCCATCACGCTCGAAAACGGGAAATCTCACACCATCACAATGGCCTTATCGATCGGCGCTCAACACATCGGACCTTGTGCAGTTGAGATCCTTGACGCCAACAATTTGGACGCACCAGGAGTTACAATTGCAACGGCGGGTGGTCGATCAGCACCAGGATGCGCTAACCGGCCCATCGTTGACTTCGAAACGGATAGAAGCGGATCAGCGACTACGCAGTGCCCGAACCGAATCCCAAAAGGCCTCATCACCAACGACATGTGCCTGTTTTATTGGACTTTCACCGTTCAGAATGCAGACAAGATTACCTGTACCAGCTGTGTGATGCGATGGACTTGGGAAGGGCACCACGCTTCACCTGATTCACCCGAAATCTACGAAAACTGTGCTGACGTGGTTGTATCGACTGTCGGTGGGGATGGTGGAGTTGCCACACCGACCAGCACTTTCACCGCCCCCACTGGTAGCCCTTCAAGCGTTGTCTCTTCGAGCGTACTTTCCGAGCCAACAGCGACCCCTTCCGCATCTTCGTCCGTTCCTCCCTTCACAACCACAACCACAACCAGAACCACGGCCACGGCCTCCGTCACAAGATCGGCATCACCCGAACCCACAGACCTGGACGACGACTGCGAAGATGGCTGGGACGCTTGCAACAAAGGAGAACCAGGCACCCAGGTTCCGTTCTGGGCATGCGTAGATTCGAAGCAAAGTGCAGATTTCTATGCATGCTACCCAGAGAGTCCGGATCGTGAGCCAGTGGCGATGACGTGCGCCCCTGGCACGGTATGCGAGCAGCAAGGCGATTGGATTGGTTGTGTCTGGCCTTAAATGCGTCACCCAACTTCTTTGCCATAATGTTCAGACTTCCGCAGTCAATTAGATCTATGTTGCAATTGTGAAAGACAAAAAGTCCTGTTTCTGTGCTTTTCTGTGGAAGTTTGTGTTTGTTTGCTTTGTTTTTCTTTTTCCTACGTGCGATCAGTTAAATGTTTTTTCCCATGTTTTTCAGGCTTGTAGATGTGCTTCTACACATGTTTTGTAGAGAAGTTAAATGCCATCGGTTTGTTTTAGAAATAAACGAAGTAATTCGGTTTGATCATGAATGGAAACGAAGTGTTCGCCAAGTGTTGGTAACGATCCAGTTGCCATTGACGACAAAGAAGGACCAATTTGAATGGAATGCGATATAATAATATATAGCGTATGCGCTCATAGAATCAAAAAACATGAAAGATGGTATGCTAAGTGTCGAAAACCATCAAAATATCGTCCTAAGCAATGTTGATGTGGATCCAAATTAGTAATCCGGAGAAGACGGCGGGGCGTTATGTGAACGCAAACAATTGGAGGTAATATGATTTTTCTACAAAAACTATGGAAACAAAAAAGAAGATGAAGTCTGTTGAAATCTCGCTGTATAATAGTCTGTTATCCCGCCCCGGAGACACCGTCAAGCCCCTTCACTCCGACTGAAATGGTTTGATTTTCAACCCATACCGCATCGCCGCCCCATCCACTGCCCGCCTGATGAAGAAGAAACTCTGGAGGAGCGACCATAAGATCACCAATCCATAATAATACTTGATGCTGCACAACCAGGATCGAGTCAGCACCCTTCCAATCCCAAGGACAGTCCCTTTCACAATGCCGCTCATGACGGCGGCACTCGATGTATCCGATGTCTCAGGAAAAGCTGATGCTGCAGGAGTGGCGGTGGGAATTGTTGTTGCCTCCGCGGCTGCGTGTGGTGTCGTCGCTGTGGGTGTGTATGCAGAGGATGGAGGCGGTGCAGATGTGGGAGCTTCTGTAGATGAAGGCGTAGTCGACGAAAGATCTGCGGGTGGTCCCGTCGCGGTTGCCGTTGAGAAAACCGACGTCGAATCTTCTGTGTAATCGGAGTAAGGATCCAAAATTGACCAAACGAGGCTGACAGGAAACACCGAGTTGATCGCACTTTCCATGGCCAGCAAAATGCCTGGGAGGAGAGTGTCTGAAAGCGCCGGGAAAAGCATCTTCAAAACCGCCATGAATCTGCCAGAAATGATTTCTAGTGCAGCATTCATTGTAAGGAGGTCATCTCTTTTGCCTGTTGCCCACAACAGCGGAGCACCATTGGAGGTAGGTTCAGATGTTGGTTGGGCTGCGGAAGGCAGACCTGGCCCAGCAGCAGAATCGCGCACATCTGAGGCTGGTAACATCGTTTGGGACGCGGACGGTACAAATGACAACCCCGATGGCGGCGCTGCTGTCGTTTCCGTTTCCCTCGCCACCACAGATGAATCCGGAGCACTGAACGGAAAATCGCTTTTGCGAGCCAGCTCGTACAGCAGCCGTAGTGCCTTCAAGGACACGCCCTTCGCTTGTTGATACAATATCAGCAGCGAACTTTCAACGGCGGATATCCATTCGTCCAACACGGCGAAGCACATGTCAAGAAATTGGAAGGGAAGGAGCTCGCCCGTTGAGGCATATGCCAGAAAATGCGTAAGGTAAAAGGACTGCAGGGGTCATGAAAGGACAGAAAGGTAGAAGTCTGTCGATCAGATTGAGCTTCGTGGCGTTATATCCTACTTTTTATCGCAAGGAACCAAAACAACCAAACCGCAACCCCGCCAAATGCATTCAGTACTCACAAGTGCAACCCTCTTTGGAACGGTGTTCATAAGGAAGATGAGCACAATGGAGCCATCAATAGCTTTCTGGCTGAGTCCCGTAAACAGGGTGCCAAAACTGTCGCCCAGAAACGACATAGTGCGATGTGAGGATGATACATCCGCTACCGAAGTCGTCATGGAAATACCTTCAGCGGCTGCGATTGGTGCTGAAGAGGATGATACTCCAACACAACAACTCGAGTTGCCAGCAAATGGATCGTTGTAGGCGGCAGCGGAAGAGGCTTCAGGACACGCGCAAAAGTGGGTCGCAACCATCTCATGGATGGACTTCAGATCACTCCAAAGAGATCCCGCGGCCAAGATTGTGACAAGAAATACAAAGAGAGCTATCTCGCTTCCTGTTTTCCGTTTGTGTCCAACATTGGGAAAAAGAGTCCGAACTTCACTGATTTGAACCATGCGTATCGTCGAAGCCCCAAGAAAACCCCAAAGTCAACAACCGCGCTCCGACCGGGCAGAACCTGCCCCCCTGTACGTACCGTATTTCCTTAACACTGTCCCCCACCACGGACCGTGCCATTGGTAAACGTATCCGCAGCTCTCACATTCCAATGGTTTCGAAGAAGTGAATCGATATCCATTCATGCCAGCAGCAGGGGGCCCGAAGAATTGGGTATGCCGTTGAAGTGTTATCCGCCACGCGTCCAGACAGCTCCGATGCACCCACCGAACACTTCCTTTACATCGGCACGGTGAGAACATGTCGTGTGTATGCTCTGAATCCAGACAAATGCGGCATGTGCGGTACTCGTGATCAGACCCGTTTGTTGCGATGGTGCATTTCTCAGAAGGAGTCTGAACATTCTGGGGGCTTGTCGAGTCGGGATCACATTTTGCGTCGGCGAGGAACGCTCCCACAGTAAAATCTGGTGTTGGTGAAGAAAAGGTGTGTGGATATGAGGTATCGGATGGTGAAGGGGAACTCGGAGACGAGGGAGGGGTTGGCGACGAAGGAAGAGCTGAACTTGGTGTTGGAGAAGTGGCGGAAAGGGTTCCTTTGATGGAATCTCGCGACGGAGACCTCAACAAACGTGTTGACAGCGTGAGCATTGTGGCCATGTTCGCTCCCTTGGAAGTGTGAAGGAAGAGAGTGTATGTTGCCGCTGCTCCCTGCAATATCCTTCTTCCGATGATCCAACAAATCTGCGTGGCTTTCGATTGCTCCTGACTTCACTTGAGGGCGCTCTTCTCGTTAACCTTCCCACTTCCGTGTGTCGAAGTGCATTCGATATTGACTGCTTGGACGTCGTGGAAACTCACAAAGTTCTTTTACACTAAGACTTTGGGGAGAAAGGAAAACAGAAAAGGCCGATTTAATTGCCGACATCAAAAGACATATGGAAAGGCCAATTGGTTAAGAACACTTTTGGGGCGGGGTAGGGAGACAAACAAATGGGCTAAATGAAGTGCATACCAGACCAAAGAACTTGCTGCGTTTGATAGAATAGATCGCACGACGATCGAGGGCGGGTATATCTACGATGGTGAGAAGATGTCAAGGTTGTAGTCGGTCGAAATGAGGTCTTGTCAGCCGAAGCCAGTCGACGCCCAATCAGGTCAAATCCGTAGGAAGTGATTGATGTCGACACACCCCTATTCATCTCATTTCCTATTGTGTGGAGTTTGGTCCCGTGACCTGCGCGTTTTTGTGTCTCAGTATACCGCTGATACAGTGCGCGCCTTTTTCCCTTTGACCCAAGATTTCGTTATTTCCAAAACATGATGGTTTTGCTAAAAGGAGCATGCTAAGGAACATGTAGCCAAAAATACTGCCAAAGATACAGGGAAAGAAACAAACAACAGTTCTTACAAAGGAGCTGGTAAAGAATGAAGTTATCTACATAGAATGAAATGATTCAGTTTGAAGGCCGCAATGACTGGGCCCTGTAAAGTTTGTACTGCTTATGTCCGAACCGAAGCAGATGAATAACCAAAACAAGAGCAATCGAAGCACCCAGCATCCCTGCCACAACAAGTCCAGTTTCACTGACTCGATCCGCTTCTTCACCCGGAAATTGCTTCATCGCTGGACCCTTCCCAATGGCCACTAAGGCCCAGACGAAAACAGCCGGAGGGACAACATCCAGTCGTTTGAACCAGCCCAAAAATGCCAAACCCAAAAGTCCGATCACGACAATGGCCGTCAAAGCAGCTGGAACGGTGCCGAAAGGGTGCTCTGCGTCAGATATGGGCGCAAACAGGATGAACGTGTTCACAAACGATGCGACGATGATCCAACCCAAGTAAAGTGAGAACGGTAAATATATCAACGGATATATCAGAGGAGATCGTGTCGTCCCGCTCTGTTGGATGATGCGAGAGATCAATGGAGTGGTGACCGTCGGCGCGGCTGCACTCGAAGGAGAAGCGCTCTGCGTTGTAGGATTCGGGGCACCAGAGAACGATGGTCGAGAAGTTCGCCGTGTATCCGGGAAGCTTTCTTCATCTTCCTCTGAGCTCGTATCTTCGTCATCCAAACCTCCTTCTGACGCCACGTTCCCCGCCCTTAGACGGTGGTAGATCAGTCCGAGTGTGCCGAGAAGGGACAACATGACGACCCACGACAACCAAATTACTTCAAGATGCCAGACAATCAGCCACGACCCGTTGAGGACGCAAGCCGCGATGAACAGCCAGGAGATCTGCTTGTTGATAACATTTTCGGTGCCTTCGAAAAAAAACTTGGAAGTCGGAAAAAAGGTCCCGGGCAGAAGTTGATAAATCACAAAGAACGTCAAAAAAGTGTAGATGAGGCCTGTAATTGAAAACGGTCCGTATCAGCATCAAGACCAGCTTGTCACGACCGCCATTCCAAATCTACAGCCCCTCACGATAATCAAACACATCAGGTTAATATAACGAACACTCACCCCAAATCGAAAATGCATATCCTGCGGGTGAAATCCAGGTGTCATGGTTCTTGGCGATGTCACCCTGTTTCCGCCCGAACAGACCCCAAACCCCTGCCAAGTAATTGATGTACAGGCAGAAGACGTATGAGAAGAGGTTTCCGAGGCGGAGGCGGAGAACCTCGGTGAAGAATGCCATCGTCCAAGTTCGGTTCCCAAGTAAGGTTGTTGGACACGATGAAGAACCAGGGTTGTGAAGACTGGGCCGACTTGTCACACGCAAAACCTATGCTCAGTTCGAATCTTGTTCCTCTGCTGATTCTTCTACACCTCCCCCATACCAAACACCCTCGAACCAATGGACCAACGGACTCCTGGAATCCATGCGCGAGAGCGATTCATTCTTGCTGGTATATTTTCATTCAGCACGAATGGATTACTTGAGGCAGGAATCAAACCACGATAAGTACAAGTTTTGGTGACTCTGGTAATATCGATTATCAACCAACTGGCAAATTGGTTTCTGCTGATTCCATTTGCTCGGAATTTCCAGAGCTCAACAATGTTGGCAACCATATCCGTTTTCGAACAACGTGAAGGATGCTCGCAATGAATATGAACAATCCAAAGTAAATCATCAACCGATCCATTATGTCTTGTCGTCGTATACGGGTGACGATAGACTTCGAGGTGTCGAGGAGAGAACTGTATGTTAGATACTGCGTGCTCGTCTTGCTGAGTACGCGCGTCGATTCCTCTGGTTGAAGTTTTGGTTTCCGATGTTAGAGATAATTTCCTAGAAAAGTCGAACGACTTTGACTTCAACGAAACCGCGTCTCCAGCCTTCTACCCTTACCCAATGTTTCAGCGACGGCTGCACTACGATTCACTTCTTTAGACATCATTTCAACTGCTGTTCGTAGCGCCATAGTCAATTCAGCACTGCTCGCGACGACCGACTCTTTATCCCTGTTCACAGTGGCAAGGTGAATGAATAGTGAATGTCTGTACGCTGAAGGTTGCAGCGGCCGCCCTCACAATCGATGCCGAGGATTGATCACATGTATGATGCTTACGCTTTGCGCTCCTGTCTTTGTCGCAAACCCCCCTGAAGGAGTTCCTCGCGATCCTTCATCGCTTGTTTTTGCATATTCTGTTTCGCTTGGAGGTTCGCTTTGCGTAATGCCGTTTGAAGACTATGATTTTTGAAAGAGAGTCAACAGAATCCATCCGTAAGATCACTCGTCACCCAAATGAGTTGAGTTAGAACCACCTCGAGCCCGGTATTGAAAGAGAGGCGTTTCGGAAACCAAAGAGAGGGTCATCCACCCCGAGCGAGAGAGTAACGAAGAAAACTAACAGTTCATGTCTCATGGCTCCTCCAAGTCGCCCGACGCTTTCTTTGTAAGACAGACGGACCTCTTGTACTTTACTTCGTGTTGCTGGACCTGTTTCGAGATACGCTCTACGTCCTCAATACGGTCTTGTTCGTCCCCAGCGAATTTGAGGTCCTGTCAGGTTGCATGGAACCGTGTTTGGGGAGCAGGGCACAAAAAAACTCGGCATTAGAGTTTGAGACACTTCAAACATTCGGTTCCAGATACGACTCCACCATAGAGAAGGAAAGGGGTTCGGAAAGCTGGGAAGTACCTCAGTGCCTTTGTTGAGCTGTTTCATTTGAGACGATGCAAGCTCATTCAACTCTGATATCTTGGATGAAGGCCCCGTACATTGTCCCAACTCATCACATAACTTTTCAAGCGCCGACTCAAGCACTAGCAGATTGTCGAAGGCGAGCTGTATTTCAGCGGGGAGACCGTCAGTGTTGGAGGGCGCCATGGTCGGTTGCCCAGGTAACACAAAGTCTTACGCCGTCTTTGAAAATATGAACGTTCGAAGAATGAGTCGCTCGCTCCTCCATGCCACCAGCACCATTCACCGATCGCTTCGACTCCTTCAAACGTATCCAAAACTCTCAGCATCCGCAAGAACTTCCGCGTCTGGTTTACGTTTCGCCCCCAGCGAGCTGCGTTGCTACAGCACGGCACCGCAAGCTCATGGACTTCCAACCATAACACTTTTCACCCGCGCCGGTTGCGACTGTGGGCTTTGCGAAGAGGCTAAAGGCAGCCTCACAAAAGTCCAATCTAAGGTTCAAATGCGCTTCCAAATTGTCGTCGTTCCATGCCCTTCGCTTCCTCTGCAAGCTTCTCAACTGAACTACAACACTTCTCTCCGACATTTAGGTGCAGTTTAAACTCGAAACGGTGAATATTGATCTGCCCGGCGAGGAGCATTGGTACGAGAAGTATACAAACGACGTTCCTGTGATACATTTGAACGGGACTGAAGTCTTTCGCCACCGGATAAATGAGTTGGAGTTGGAGAAACTGGTTAAAGACGCCGTGTCAAATCCTGGAACGGAACCAATACAACAAAGTAAACCATAAATACGAGTGTGTTGAGGTTGGGAGGAAATGTTGATTACAAGCGTCTTATTGAAGGAGGAGATGTTATGGAAAGTAGAATCGACTGTTGTTTTGCAGGGGAGCTCGGGAAAGTGATAAGGTCCCTTGACAACGTCCTTAAAATCAAGGGGCAGGGGATCCTTTGCCACCTGTGGTTGACGCGGCGAGTGTGTCCTCCCTTCACCATTGCGGGCAGATGAACGCCAACATGTACAAAACATCCTTCGTCGCCACATTCCCACTTGCTCCCTTGGCGTACCTGTTACGACAAACAATGCCTAAGTTCTTTGTCCCAATGTGGAAGACGATAGAGTCTGTTATCTGAACATACCTAAACCTGCCACCGAGCTGTCGACCACACGAACTCCATGCTGTGATGAGAAAAATGAGTAAAAGATCAGTTCTTTCACCCAACACCTGCCCCAATACTGACCCCAACACCATGAGTTGAACCCAGAGTTGAACCTGCTGGTGGGTGTTTTCACACCCTTGTCGTACAGATTTACATTCACTTTTGCCGTCACCTCCACCAGTTTGAAGCGCTGCCCAGAGCGCTACCGCCTCCGGCCTTTGTGAATGATATCAGAGCAGAAACAGCGGTTCTGAGCTCTAAATTTCATCGGTGCAAATTCCTTCGGTGTCCCTCGTCGGGCACGACGACTTTGGCATCCATGTGGACGTCCTAACTCCCACAGTTATTCTGATCGTGACCGACGCACTGGTCTCGGGACCGGACACACACTAAAGCCATGGGGAACATAGTGTCGAGTGCAACCCCATCGACCGCCACGGCCGGCATCGATAGTTATGTCAGCGAGTTGGCCGATGTGCAGTACGAGAAGAGGTGGGAATGAAGTTGGAAACAGCGTATCCTTCCATTCGAAACCGTATGGGGTACTTGGTAGAGAGTTAGAGAGGGCCAGAGCTAGTTAATTTGCGAAGGATTGCACGCATGAGGAAACCAAGGCACTGATGCAAGACCCTTCCACTCGCTATAGTCTTTGTAGTGCTCGGTTTATGAAGACCATTCGTTGCAAACACAGAGAAGGCACAGTGGTTGTCAAGATCTTTGTAAAGCCAGAGACGGGGTTATCTCTGCGCAAATACGTGAAGGTCCTGCAAGGTACTATTTTTGGCGTGCCGTGGTTTTTGGTTCTTGAAAGCACAGAGGTTCCTGAAACCTTCGCGCTGTCTTTGTCCCCTCAAATAAACTATGTGATTTACCTTCATGCGTTGCGTTGCCATTCTTCCATTTAGCGGAACGGGAGATTCTTCAGCATATTCCCAATACCTTCCCTTACCAACGTATCATTGAAACGGAGCGCGCTGGGTACCTGATCAGACAGTATTTCTTCAGCAATCTGTATGATAGGATCAGGTGGGCATTATCGTACGCAGTTCTGCTAAGATTGCTGAAAATTGAGACGGGAGAACTAAACAAAGGCATCCCAATATGGCCATATTTCCTAGTACACGACCGTTCCTCACTCTGATCGAGAAGAAATGGATCACTTTCCAAATAATGTCGGGTCTAATGGAGGCACATTCTAGACAGGTGAGGTCTCAGCCGTATGTACGAGATGGGAAATCGGATACCTGATCGTGATCTTTTTGGGTCGACATTTTAAGGTGTATCATGGCGATTTGAAGACTGAAAACGTCTTGGTCACAAGCTGGAATTGGGCCTACATCGCAGACTTCAGCTCCTTCAAGCCGACATACTTGCCCGAGGTTTGTACGTTCATCACATTTCATTACATGATAGCACAGACGCAACATATCTCACGTATTCGGTCTTATTCCATCAACAGGATAACCCGGCAGATTTCTCCTTTTTCTTTGACACGTCCCTAAGGAGAACCTGCTACCTCGCACCCGAACGTTTTCATGCACCGGGTGAAACGCTGTTCTCAGACAAGAAAGACAAGGGCAAATTGAGTCCTGCCATGGATGTGTTTTCCCTTGGGTGTGTCTTCGGATGACGTTTAACGCTTCTTATGGTGTCACGTGAAGGATCAATGCTTACTGGTATGGCTTCTCGACAGGTGCACGATAGCCGAACTTTTCTTGGAGGGAACTCCACTTTTCTCCTTTTCGCAACTACTTCGCTATCGAAGCGGTGAATACGATCCCAACCCCGAACTGGAAAAAATCGAAGACGCGCACATCAAAGTAGGTGCAGTATTTTGAGCAAGGCTTCATCTCCCTTTTGACGATTTCTCGGCTTGATGCCCATGTCAAGTGCGAATGTGAATGTCAATGTCTGAATCTCAAATCCTTTTATCGGCGTGATCTGTTGCTTCCCAAGACTATGGTACGACATATGATTCAACTTGATCCAAGTCAGCGTCACAGTGTGGAGCAGTACCTCGATGATTTTCGCGGAACAGCGTTTCCGGATTTCTTCTACACCTTTCTGCACGGATATGTCGCGTCTTTAACCGACCCCGCTGCAGGGATCGTTGCAGCAGCTGAGGCAGGTTTGCTCGAACCGAAGACAGGTGTTGAAGGTGGGATTCCCTTCTCCTCGGGGATATCGACTTCATCCACAGCAACGAATTCCGTCGGCACATACGCGAACCGAAATTCTATCGGGA
This sequence comes from Quaeritorhiza haematococci, assembly GCA_027596845.1. Taxonomy (NCBI): domain Eukaryota; kingdom Fungi; phylum Chytridiomycota; class Chytridiomycetes; family Quaeritorhizaceae; genus Quaeritorhiza; species Quaeritorhiza haematococci. Next base: position 1,387 of record JADGJF010000751.1, on the reverse strand, counting down.
GCAGCGCAGGCATCTCCATCTCTGGTTACAATCACGGGACCTCCAATTCCAGCGGGGGTGGTAGACTTTCTACGTCTTCATTGAACGGGGGAGAATCGCAGGTGCTGATTGCCGACTCGGATGCGAAGATCAATAAGATCTTCTTGGATTTTGGCAAAATCGCCGTGGCACTGGATATGGAGAAGCTTGTGTGTGTTGATGATTTCGACGTGGATGATCGGGATACCGCATTCATGTCCACCCGTGACAGCGCCAACATGACCGCAAACGGACAAACCCGGGAAACGACGATTAGGGGCAAGAAAGAGCTGCTGCGCGGTGGACAGCATCAGAAAGTCAACAATGCAAGAACTTCACCAAAGGGAAAGGAGACGGCAACTGAGTCGACGAAAAACACGTTGGGAGGTGCATTGTTGCTGTGGAGACGGAACGATGAAAGTACCACTCCGATCGCAGACGATACTTCGGAAAATAGAGATGGAACATTGAAAGGTTCTTCAAAGGAAATCGATATTGAAGGCAATGCAGACGGCGAAAGAGATAATCCAAACAAAGCCGAAGGTACGTCAATGTTTTGTTTCTTACATGCCTTCGCATGCCGCTCGTGCTGATTGAATCGTCCGGGAACATTGTGATGTGGATGCAGCCGGTAAATCCCCGAGGCCGAAAACGGTGAGTATTCAGGTTAAGTGCATGCCCGAAACTGGATATATGTTGACTTTCGTCGACAAAAATTTTTCTTTTTAGAGCCTTCTTCCCCTCCAACTTAGCATACCAAATTTCGTCGTGTCTTCAACTGCAATCGAAAAATTCCCACAAGCAGGTAGTTCACTGATTTTTTCTGGCTCTGCCTTTCCACTGGCATCTGACTGACCCAAGACTATTCAATGTTAATACAGCGGATGGTTGCCTCATCATCGCTTCGATAATCCTGTCTTCCATTCGAAATGCGCTCTGTCCCTCCACGAAACTGCAGGCATTTGATTTACTTCTTGCCCTTGGTGTTCAGCTAAGTGATGAGCACAAACTCGATCGGATTGTTCCCTACGTCGTGACTCTCCTGGGCGACGAGAGCGCGATGGTCAGAGCAAGCGCGCTCAAGATGCTAGCACAATTGGTTTGTATGCTCGGAAATATTTTCCCAGGTTTTGCGCAACTGTTTGCCATGTAGATCGTGCTGACTGAAATGCTGATCTTTCGTGCCAAAACCTCATATGCTCCCGGCTGTCCAGTTGTCTATGGTTCAGTCGATAACGCCTGCGGATGCAAATATCTTCCCAGAGTACATTTTGCCAAATGTGAGACGATTTTCGTCGGACTCGGAGGTTTTCGTAAGGGCGACGTATGCTCAGTGCATCGCTGCTTTGGGTAAGACAAATATCAGGGG
>JADGJF010000750.1:0-15280 GCA_027596845.1 Quaeritorhiza haematococci | reverse complement strand
GGCGGTTAGAGTTATGGGGGAGGTTGTGAGAGGGTTGGTTGGGTGGAGCGCTGGTGGTGGTGCTGGGCACAATCTGAATGCGAGTATCACCATCCCCACGAATGCTGGGAAAGGAGCCGGGTCTGCAGAGACGGTGATGGGAAAAGGGGAGGAGCATGTGCGGGAGGACGATGAAACGATTTATGAATTGAAGTGGACGTGGTGTTCGGATGAGACTGAATCTGGGGGTGGGGGCTATGGAGTTGATGCGGATGGTTATGACGACGCAGTGCATCCGTTTGATGTGGTCTCTTTTAAAGATGAGGGTGAAGGTGGTAGTGAACAGGATGAAGGTGATGGAGGTTTTCTTGTGAAACGGAGGCACACCGGCGGGGTTGACAACAAGTTGAAGGCAATGAGCAGGCGAAGCGGAAGAAGCGCTAACATATCAAGTGGTGGCTGCAAAAAATTCATGGTGGAGGTGCATCTTGACCGACATGCTTTTTTGAGGAACGGGCGGAGATGCGTGGTTGAGTGTTTTTATGATGATGGGAGTCGGTTGAAAACTCCAGCCTCGGTTGTCGACAATGCTGCTGCTGCCACAAGTAACATTGGTGCAGCCGGCAGTGCCGTTACGCGGTTACCTTCCTCTGATCTTGACTCGAGGGGTGCAAAAAAGGAGGAAGGAGGCCTTCCATCAGGTGCTGCATACCTTGACCCAAGTTTGATCGAGTGCTTTGTAGAAGAGAATGGGGGGTGGGTATTAAGGTGCTACTACCCTTCCGGAGGATTGTCGACTTCACACGAACAACAGCAGCAGCCCCCAACGACGTTCTTGCCCCACCACGTCACATTTGTCATGAAGGTGTGGTGTCTAAGTCTGGTAGATTCCGCATCAACCTCATTATGCTCGGACGAGATAACGATTAATGGTGTCAGAAGGAGGGTCGTGCCTCACGTTTTGGAGACAACCGGCTCTGCTGGGTTTGGTGACGTTGTGGGTGGGGGGAGAGATGTCTTCCAATCGTCGGTGGTGGGGATCAACCCGGTGCTGCTGAACGGGTTTGAGCCTCAGGAGGAGATGGATAAGGATGAGGAGGAAGAGTCGAGTGGAAGTGATGGTGGGGGTTTGTTTATGGTGACGGGACGACGATCGAGGGGACCAAACCAAAGAAGTAACGTCAACAGCAGGAAGAGCAGTCGTAGCTTACGCCGTCGAAGTGGTGGAGATGTTTCCTTTAATGCCAGCAACACTGCGGATGCTGGTGCTGGTACTGGGGCTGGCCCGGTTTCTGCTACGTCGTCTGTTGTTTCGACGGGGTCGGAGGGTCCTTCTGTTAGTTCTGCTGATGGGAGTGTGCTGGGAAGGGCGGCAGTGAAGGCGTTGTCGAGTGTTGAGGAGGAGATGATGTCCGTTATGTCGGGAGTGTCAAGTGACGGCGGGAAGATGAAAGGGAAGAGTGATGTGAGCGGTGTTCAATCTACTGTACAATCGCGTGCTGGAGGTAATCTGAACGTTGATGTCGGCGGTAAGAAAGGACACCAACCTTCCTCGCAACAGCAGGCATCACAACAACTACCGCTACCGCTAACAAAGGATCGTTCCCATCAACTGCAACTGCAACTCCAGCAGCTTCTAAATCCACGCATCATCCTCCCGTTGTACCGGCACAGATACTCTCGTGAAGTGACGGATGCTTTCCGGCTCTTAAACTCGTTGTTGTGTCCTCATCCATCGCACGAGGGGCTAACGTCTCCCTCTTTACTTCCTTCCGTCTTGCAACATTCTGTAGATGTCAGCAGGAATGAGGAGCGTGAAGACGGGTGGAGCGTTGCTCATGTGGGAAAGGACGTGGTGGTGTATCATCGGTTGCTCCATGAGTGGGAGTTTGGGTTAAAGGATAGTGATGATGGGGACAAGAGGAGGTTTGTTTATAAGGCTGTGGGGACCTTCTCTGCAAACGCTGTCCCCAGTATATGGGATATCAAGGCTGCCGTGGAGTCCGCTAAGTGGCTTCCGTCGTTGACACAGTCGGGGACAGACCATGGTTCCGCAACCACATCAAGCAACAACGGCGGTGCCAGCAGCCGGAAAATGGTCCAGCAACTCAGCCCGGTCTCAAGCTTGATTCAGGTGAAAGCTCGCTTACACCCCACCGCCACAATGCCAAAGAAGACGAGTGTCCGAAGTACGCATGGGTCTGATGACGAGGATGGCAGTAGAGGGACACAATTTGTTGCGACGAGTCTGACGAGCACACATTGTATCCAGCATTTTGGTGTGTCCATCTCGGATGCCGATTCGTCGGCTGTTGCCAAGACACCTCTCTCTTCCTCATCGTCATCTGCTTCTTCTGGTGTGAGCGCAATGAAGAGGTTGAACCCTTTGAGCCTGTTCTCCTTCCGAACGTCCACCCAGCTGCTGTTAGAGTCTGAGGCCCAGCAACAAGGCAGCAATCTCGAGGGGATGGGTGGGTTGCAAATGTACGGTTGGAATGTGGAGTATATTTCCCAGTCGACGGGGTCGTCATCATCGTCTACGGTGGGGTCTGAGCCTAGCACGCCTGTATTGTCCCCATCTGTTCTTGGCGGTGGCGCTGCGAGTGCTGGAGAAAGTTCAGAGCGATATGGCAGCGATACGAACCTTAATCGCTCTATGCACTCGCGGGTGAATAGTACAGGGGACCCACTTGCTGTCCGCATCACGTACATCATGTGTTGTAAAGCAGCACCTGCCTTGGCTTCGGAAGATCAGATGACTCCAGGAGTCAGAGCGGGGGAGAAGCAAACGGGAGCGGCGGCGGCGACACCGCAAAAACAAAGTAGCTGGGTTTCAAGTTTGACGAGCTCCCTGCATTCACCTGCGGTGTCTTCCTCTTCGACTCCAGCGGCAGCAACACCGTCGGTCTTGACCGAAAATGCAACAGAGCCATCTTCAAATAAGACACTCAAGATCGAAACTGCAGCAGCTGGAGATGTGCGTCCTTCAACTGCATTTGTTCACGGTCTGGTGGAAGCCGCAGAGCACGCCATCACGTCCGTTGTTGACCACGTCAAATCCCGTGGTGCTCCGCCTAATGTGGTTAAAGTGGAGGGACGATGCGTTGTGAAGGATGTACGCCACGATGAGGACAGCGGTGTATTCGAGTTGAAGTACGGACTTTGTGCGCGGAATGCGCTCCCAATTCAAGTGAGCAAGGTGGATGTCGATGATGGATTGGAGAGGGATGGAGGCGCTGAATTCATTCCTCCCAGAGTTGGGGACGGCAAGCTTGGCGACGACGTTGCAGGAGCTCTTGAGATAAGGATTGACACATCCAATCGTTGGAGCGGGGGTAATGCGGTCATTACTTCGGCACTTGTTGAGGGTCCTGTGAAAGAGCAAACTTCGGCATCGGCATCTAGTGTTCCACCTCCTCGTGAGAAGATCCTCTGTGTACGGGACGTTCGATACGGACGCGGATGTTTCATACTTCGGGTTGAGACTGTGGAAGAGACTGGGGATGACTCTGCTTCGTCGAGGACGGCTTCGATACGGATTGTGAAGCAGAACAGTAACACGGGCATCGTTGTGAATGGGAAGAATATTTACGTGTTGTTGGCCAGGAGTGGAAGTGTGGGGTTGATTTCTGAAGGAGGTGGATACTCTTTGGACTCCAGGTCGGTTTCAACTCTTAGCCTGGGGCTCACAGACATCAAGGATAATTCAGTAGTTGGAAAGGATTTCTCTGCAACAAACACGGACATGGCGAAGAGTGGAGCCGCACTGTCGGAAACGGAAAAGCGCGCGTTGGTTGGAACAGTTGCTGAGACTTCCATGCTGCGTCTGAGGCAGCTGTATGTAGACAGTGTTGGTGGATCCTCCAAGCAAACCCAAGGCACAGGGTCTTTTGCCTCCTCTGGGTGGGAGAAGGAACCTTGGACCGTAGTTTCGTCATCCCGTTCCGGACTGGTCATCTGCAAAAAAACAATTGCATTTGAAGCTATCCCGATGTCTGTCTCGAACGGCGCGAAAGATACGGACGATAGCAAGCAGTCGGCAACTATTAAATGTTCGGCGGCCTCCAGTGCGATTTCTGCCAACACCGAGATCGATAGACAGAAAAGTTCCTCACAATTCCCGTCGTCTTCTTCCTCTTGGGGCTTCTGGAATACGGCACCAGTCATGTACAGAGCTTGCAAAGTGATTGATGGAGTCGCGCCTGAAGAAGTTCATGCTGTCGTGACGTCAGCTGGAGTTCGAAAACATTGTGAGTAACATCAACATTTGGGCATGTGTAGCTCGCATCCTTTGCAGTAATGGCGAGCCATGCTGATTTCTTTTCTTATATTGTCTTCAAATTTGGTTCTGAAGGGGACGACATGGTGGAAGATGGCCAAGATGTTGAGCTTTACGGGAACGGGATGTCTGTTTCTTACCTAATCCTGAAAGGTTCCTTTGCATCAAAGTAAGGGCAAAATGATTTGCTTTCAGTTTTGATGCAATCGATAGATTTCATGTTGTCTAAATTGTCTTTTCCCCTTCTGATAACAAGTCGAAAGGAAATCCTCTCCGTAAGCATGGAACGCACCGTTCATAATCCTCATTCACCATTATCGCCTTCCACCGAAGCACCCTTGAGTTCGCACCACGGTTCAACGTTCTTCGTTGCCTCATCGTCCATTCCAGATCAATTCTTATCGAAGAATTCCTTGGAAGAAGTTCATCGCATGGGAATCGGGAAATCTTATCCGGGTACAAAGACTAGGGCAAATGTGACCATCGCAGGATGGGTTCTTGAGCCTTTGGACCCATACGACCCAGAAGCCGGGAACCACTCCATACCATCAACCAAGGTCACGTACTTTTTGCAGATGGACGGAGGAGGCAATGGCTCCGAAAGTGGTGGCGGCAGTGGTACCGGAAGTGGTATTTCGTCACTTTATCATTCCCTTTTCTCGAATTTGCCGGTAAAATGCGTGGCTGGCCTTGACACTTTCTGCCGTGGAAATGGACACCCACCGTTGGTGAAAGTTCCCAGCCTTCCTCGGCTTACGTTCGAACCTGTGGGAGTGGCCCTGAAGGCTCAGCAGAGCAGTATCGAGGCGACGTCTTCCCTGGCGAAGGTGGTGAAAACCACATTCGACCACGTTGCCGACCAGTATTTCATCCAGTTTGAGTTTGCGGTTCCCATCAATCCACCGCAGCCCCGTGCTAAAAGGCAACAGCAATTTCCTCTGCCAACTGGCGTTCGAGCTCAGGTAGTGGGCGTCGATGGGAACAACAAACCTGCCGGCGATCAGGACGACGCCGGAGGAGGGCGCTCCTTGGCGTTGGAGCTTGTGGTTGACTTGTCGCGATATAGGTCTGGATATCAGTTACTCTGGCGGACGGAAGAAAAGACAACGTCGAAAATTTCGAAGGCGAGTGATTTGGTACCCACAAATCATCATGATGATGCTGTCTCCTCCACGAGTTCGATCGACGAGGGTTCAACAAGGGACGAAAGAGGCAGCGGGAACAATTACCCGCTCAGTGTGGAAATATACGACATACCGCCACCGCGAACCAAGTTGCGAGACATTTTCGTTGATGCAACAACTGGTAAACAAGGTTCACCGCGCGCCCATTCCTCTGCGACCAGTGACATAACGACTAAGATCGCTTCGAAATCCGGCAAGCTATCTGGTTCTACAGACTCTGGGTCATCGGAATTGGACACTTTGAAGCATTCGATTCGCATTTACCTGCCGGACAGGGTCTCCTCGTCGGCTGCGGCAACAGCAATAGGAAATCGAGAATATGCGGTTGCGTCCGTTGTGTTGACGAGAACAGACCCCAAGCTGCTGCAAAGCAGTAAAGGCAAGAAAAACGACAATCGCAGTGGAGCTTTGGCTCAGAAAAGTCGTGGCGGACCCGGTAACGCTGGAAAGTCGACATGGGACAATCAGATCCTTTCGCAACCAGTGAATTCTGTTGTTTGGGTCAACGGCGAACCTTTGCGTGTCAGAAAAGAGGGTCTGCGATCTACCGCTACTTCCCATCAACTTGGGACTGGTCCTGCCGAAGTCCTATTTCAAAGCGGTTCAGCTTTGCAAGAGACACGGCAGGGCAAAGGTGCTGTAGGTCAGAAATCGAGGTAGGCTTCCAGGGGAATGGTTTGCTGGGATGATCTTGTCGGTTGTCTGGGAGGAAGTAACTCATCGATACTCTATTCACAGAACGGATACCCCAACTAAGGATGAAACGAAAAATGCCCAGACCATCGATAAAGCAAAGCAGGTACTGTCTGGATGCTTGACCAACTTACACATCCGCGATTCGAATGTTTTCTAATTTTGTCCGTTTGAATGAACGTCAGATCGCCGTTACTACGCCCTCGTCGATATTTGCTTTGGCTGCTGCTGCTTCCGCCGCATTCACAAAGCCTTCATTACTGAAAGCTTCGAGTCGTTCGTCATCGCCGACGCCAGCAGAAGATGATAAAGATGAGGCTGCTTTTGACGACGCCTCCGAAAAGCTCTTCCAACCACAACAAGAAAAATTTATGTCATCGCCAGATCGCCCCAAAGAATCCGCATACATTCAACATAATCCGGATGCCACTTCCACAACCAAGATCCACTCTCCGTCGCAACGAGTCGGTCCTTCGCGACTTCTCTTTATCCCAGAGAATCCGGAACCAACGTATTCTTTAAAGACAGTGGTTCTTTTGGGATTCTTTTCGTTTATTGTGGGCATTTTGTTGAGGTATTTCTTGATTGATCCGTTTCCTCAATGCTCGTGCCAGCATCCGACTACCGTCCACCCCTCCGACCATGCCACTCAGCTGCAACCGATTGCACAGCAGTCTTGGGTGGAGAATCCAGATCCCACGTTTCCTGTATCTGCAATTCCCACTGGTGAAACATTTTCTCAGGGACAAGATAAAGAACGGACGGAGGCGAAATCCGATCTTTGAAAAGAATGACGGACTTGTGAAAACGGGAATGCGGTTCAGACCGCGTATTTGTATTTAAATACTTGTACAGAACTAAAGAGTGTAGATACATTCGTCAGCTTGGAAAACCGTTCTTACAATCCGTCATCCCAAGGACTGTAGCACGGCAACCAATGGCTACGATCTCGAAAGTTTTTCTCTGCACACATCACCTCGTATATCGCGGTATCTCCTGCAACTTTCGCGAGACTTTCACGAGCACAGATTGGTTCGGTATACAAAAGTTGCGCATCCGGATTGGCTGGTCATATTTTGTTGATGTTCATTGATGGACCGCGTCCTCTGGCCGCCTAAGGGTTGGGAGTTTCTGGTTGGGTCTTTCGGATGTTGAAGAAAAGGCAAGGGACAATGATTCCCATAAAAACGTTCGTTCCGAAGTCCCGCGGGAAAGCATCATGGAGCGGGTTCAACCGGATGGACATGACTGGTTGATATTTTGTTGATGTTCATTCATTGACCGCGTCCCTTGGATTGAGGGTTGGGAGTTCTGGATGGGATTCTTCGGTCTGTAAGGAAAAGGAAAGGAAATTGAAACAAGTCGGATTACTAGATAGTATAAAAGAAAGTGAACCAATTCCCAATCGGCTAGAAATAATAAACATCTCCCTAAAGCCTCTCACATCTCTTCCAAATAAATCATTCAAACCTCTCCTTCTCCAGCCATGTCTCAGAATCACGACTCGATCTCTTTCGCCATGGACGTCATCGACTGTACGCATCAACCCCAGCCGCCGCGTTCTACACCATATGGATCTCCAGACAACTAACGCAAAAGTTCTTTTCCAGGGCACTACACCGTTTTCGGATACAACCCCAGCATTCGTTGGCCATCATCCCTACCATTCTGTTTGGGCTACCTGCGATCGGCCATGGCGCTCAAGTATGGTACCATCGCACATATACTTGATACCCATCGTGATCGGGGCTGCATGTGACTTAGCCGCTGATGATCATTTCGAGTTTCCACAAGTTGTCTTTGGTAAACTTTTCTGGTGGGCTTTTCAAATTTATGTAGATATTAAATTCTATTCAAACACGTATGATGTCAGCGGCTTTGCTGCGGGGTGTCAGAGCAGAAATCAGCCGTATCAAATCGCCCCATTCGCAGCTCAACGAGGTCTTTTTTGCGGCGTCGGATTATGTTATCCTCTCGCGACTGTATGTATTATCTTGACGCGCTATCTCTCATTATCAGGACCATCAACATGATAAATTGAATCTAACATTGAAATCTGCTTCAACCTTCTCACGACGTATAGAATTGTCTTGAAATTTGTTGGCGCCAAGTACTCCCCCATCCATCCCCGCCATATCGCCAAAATCTTTGCCGGATTCGATATCGCCTCCTTTCTTATCCAAATAACTGGCACTGGATTGCTTGTTGAACGATGGCCCCCGCCAATGAAACCATGGGCCTCAACCTCCTTCTGGCTGGTTGAATCATCCAAGTCGTTTCGTTCTCGCTGTTTTTGTTTTTGGCCATGTTTGTGTATCACAGTAAAAAGCGAAAGATGTGGAGGGGAATTGGAAACGACTTTTGGTGGCCTTGTATTTCAGCTCGGTCTCATATTGGTGCGTAGAATGTTGCTTGCGAACAGATTGACCCACGACAAACTCTTCTATTTTCCTCCTGTTCTGCATGGTCTTTATTTGCTTGTTTCTAAAACACGCCGCCGGATGGGACAGCCCCATTGCTAAGACTGAAAGCTACTTTTACGGGTTTGATACGCTGTTGATTTTCCTTGCCATTGCTGTCTTCCACCTAGTTCATCCAGGAGCCGTATTTAGCAACCTCAATGCCATGTTGAGCCTGCCAACCACCAAAGTCGCGGAACAGGTAGGGGGCCTTGGACAACGTGTCGCACTGGCGGTACACTTGTCGAATATTGTGGAGCCCGAGATGGAGGGTGAAGGGACCTTGTAAAGGGGTTCGAAGTAAGCTGGTGTGATTGTGGTTCGGAACACGATTCAGTTCGTGAAGCTGTGGGAAAGGTTGGCACAGCTATAGCTCTTTGCGTCAATTTGAACTGGAATGATGTTCTATACACGCGCGCGTAAGCGCATCCTGATATACTGATATGATGATATGAAGCATAACTCAACACCCATGGTAGTAAGGTAGTGCGACATCGCCCTCACCTCGGGCCCTTCCTAAAAACCCAGAGTATAAGAGACCCTGGGACCCATTCTGTGGGGCACAATTCCGGTATAATTTCTTGTACTTATTACGGTTAATGGCTTACGATCATGCGAGAGTCCATACAAATTAGTAAATACGTCTTTATGTTTTATGAACAGATGTACAGACTGTCAATTTCATTTCAATCATCAAAGTCGTCGTCCTCTTCTTCTCTTGGCTCATAAACCAAACTCAAATCGTATAGGTCATCCTCATTCATCAAGGATTGGCCGGGTAAAGTCCCGCCTTCGCCATTGCCCCCTCCCAAACCCGTAATCAATTCGTTCAAGACGGGAACGCTCTGGAAGGGGAAAGGCGTCAACTGGTAGCCTTGGATCTCACGGATCAGCTCGTAAACTTTCCTCCGTTTCTCAAAGTTGACATAGTGTGTTTCGGGTAGGAAATCCGGGTTGCCTAACTCGATGAAAGTCAGATCGGTTAAATAAACGCCTGGAATTGATGTTGCGTGCATTTCAGGAATGTGTTAGTGCCCTTATCGCGATTACATGCAGCGTGGAAAAGCACATGATGCAAGCGAGTGAGAGTATGACCTAAGAAAGGTATGGCCGGTGGCGTGAGTTCCTTCAGAGCTTTTCGGTAATTTGCGTACTGGCCTTTGGGACTGACCAAATCCGCCACCTCGGCATATGCTTCACTCAACTTGGTGTGCTTATCCGCAAATCCCTATGAAGGGAAAAATACTTTCAGTCACTCGTGGCGGAAAGTATAAATACACAGCACGGCAAAATCTTACCGCCCAAGTCTTCCGCAATCGATTCACTGGTGCCATTGATAAGCCGGCGACAATGCCCGTGATCCCGTTGAAATTGTTGAGCTCTCGACAGTGCTGCGCGCGGTACAAAGACCCTCCTTTAGTCTTTTTCATCCAAAAATATCCCGAATGAATTGAAATTCTCACCAACGCTATCTGCGCAAAGTATTTCAGAGCCGCGACCCTTCCTTTCAAAGTCTCGCAGTCCACCACGTATGTTGCCACCCACGAAGAAAGCTTCAAACAGGATCAATAGGGAAGTGCCGTAATGCACGCGTTAATGGCGGCGAACAAAAGAAAAGATCTTTGCAAATGAAAGACAAAGAGCAAAGAAAGGAGGGTTACTCACATTATTGGTATGCCGAATCATCTTAGCAATCCCCGTCAAAGCTTGTTCCGCCGTGTCAGCCTTCTTTATTCCGCCACCAGCAGCCACCAACTCCTTCCGGCGCTTCTCTCCCCAAATCTGGTCCAAGCAATCGTGCGGCCGCACGCTCCTAAAATGCTCAAACTCAATCAAGGTGAGCTGCCGCGCCATATCTAAAGGGTCCACAGTGTCTAGGAATGCACGGGGATCCTGGACAAGCAGGGATCTCAGTGTGGCGTAGTTATCCTTATCGGCGGATGCGTTTCCTCCAGTGATGTTAAGGGGTTTGAGGAGGTTGAAAAGGGTGGAGTTGGCATTGGTTGGACTGGAAAGCTGGGTGGGTGTTGAGGGAACGGATTCTTCGGTTTTGCGTTTCCGGTAGCCCGCGTCGAGCTTTGTTCGAACGATTTCGAATGAGTCAGTAATTCGCATTTTCCGACATCCCGATAACCACAAATGTAACGGAGTAGACGAAAAATGACATAAATGTACCCTATCATCCAAAATCTTGAGCAACGAAGCGGCCATTTTCGGGAAATCGAGAGTGATATTCTTGTCAACGAAGTCGCGGAATCGAAGCAATAAGGATTCGTTTTCCGCAAAGTCCTCTTCAAAGTAGTTGTCGGTCCAGTGCTTGAAAATATTACATATTCTAAAGGTGGAGAGGTAGAAGTTGGCGTGGGTAAATAGAATGTAGTTCACGGTGGCAAAACATGAAGGAAGGCTGAACATTGAAGACAAACGGATAACCTTAGCCGGATCGGAACAATCTTCTTTTTCACATAAATGTCAAACGTCCGCTGGTTTAAGCCGTAAGGCGGTGTCATCTCATATGTAAGACCGTTGCAGGATTAGCGAAAGAAAGAGAAGAACGAGGAGAGAGCACATTTTTGGGAGTCTCCAAGAAGTCAAGGAAACTCGGTACACATAGGGAAAAATCAGATGAGAGCAAAGAGAACAGTAACGAAAAGGCTCGCATCATGTGGAAAAGATATCTTTTGATCAGCTTATCCAATAGCTCCAGAGATGTCATGAACGAATGGTGTGTCATGATCATCCCGGAAGTGAAGTCCAAATCTGTTTGGTGAAAAAAAAATCGTCAATAATGTAACAGTTTTGTCACCACCCAAACCAGCAACAATTTAAGCGAGAGAAGAAAAGCATAAGAGGCCTGCACGTCCTTACGGGCGCCATGTAGTGCGTACCAACAAATGCATGTGACGACATCCACTCAATCAACGTCCCAATGCGTCCGCCCTTGATGACCACAGACTTTCCGCTTGCTGAATTTTCTTCCAAGACCAATCCTTCGGTGGATTGTTCCATCAGAGCGGATTCTTCGACACTTTGGCTCGAATCTTCCTTTTCCTGCAAATCTCGCAAATGTTAGTAGAGCACTTGCGAACGGCAACCACGAGAAGACGCGTAAAAATTGCAATCGTTACCTCCTCCTTGTTCTGCCCCTCCCACATTTGGAAAAGCTTCTTGACCCGTTCGTTCTGCAGACACTCCTTCCTCCATGTTTCCTTCTTCAATCGTTCCTCCCCCAATATGCGTTGTAGTTTCCCTGCCGTTTCCTTCGAAACGACGACGAGTTTCTTGACAGCTATAACGCAAGGAATCGTGCTCTGGAGCATCTCAGCCGCGGCGGAAGGCGGTGGCCATACTCCAGATGCCAAAGTGCCCCGAGCCAAGACGATTTTGGCGGCCGTGCGGACCTCTTCCATGCACTGCCTCAAGACGGGTTTAAGCGGCAACGGCAAGTCCTCTTGCGGAAACGGCATGATAACCCCTTGCTGCTCCACCAAGATAGAGTCCGAAACCTCAAACATAATGTCATCAGGGCATTCAGTCGACAGAGGCTCATACGACCTCGCTTCCTCAATAATAGCCTCAGCACTCGCCATAACCGCCGAACTCCCCGCCAAATACTCCTCCTTCAAATGTTCATCATGCAAATTCTTCAAATCACTCACAGACGCCACAAACTGTCTCAAAAGATTATCAAGACTGCTCAAGAACGTTGTGTAGGTCTCTGAATATGCTTCAAACACGCCGAGGGATTCACGAGAGAGGGAGACAGTGGAGTTTCGGTCGTATTGGCGAGACATTTCTTCGATGGCTTTGAGTTGGTTTTCGCGTTTATATTCGTCGTAGTTGAGGACGTTGAGGCGGGCTCGCGGGTTGTTGTCGTTTATGTTGATGGTGGGGATGCTGCTGGTCTCGGTCAGGGCGGGAGCTTCTTTGGCTTTTTCTTGGTCTTGGTATGGTTCGACCTAGTTGGGGGATAGGACGGGGGGATAGAGACAGGCGCGTTGAATGTGACTGTACCGACATGGAGAACGACTAAATGGAAAGGAAATGCGAACTCACATTCAAGTCCAAGTTTTTATCAATCAAAGCAAAATATCCCGGAATGTTCGCCAAATCCACCAGCTCCTTGCACGCCTTCGCCAAAGTCGACGCCGCCTTGATCATTTCAGCCGTAGCATTAGGAGGTGGCCAGACACCAACCGCAAGCCGCGTCGTAACCATCAGCTGCTTTTGGTAATCCATGTTCAAATTCTTGGCCACGTCCTTCAACTTTACTCTCAGATGATTCATCGAGAAAACCAAAGTTTCAGGTGCCGAGCCCCCCGAAGGCCGGGCGATTGTGCCACTGCCCCCTCCGGTGATGGCGGCTGTCGAAGCGCCGTTGTTAGCTGCACCAGCGGCACCTCCATTGTTTAAAGCGTTAATATTGCTTCCCGTCGGACTTTTGGTCAAGCCGGAAGGAGCAGGGTTGGCTGCTGGGGACATGATCTTATCCATGGATTCGACGGCGCGAATGATTTCTCCGGAATGGTGGATGGCTTTAGCGGATATGGCTATGTATTGGTGCTTAATGTTTCGATTTGCTGCAAGGACGAGTTGGATGACGCAGCGGAAGACGGTCAGGCAGAGGAGGTCGAGTTCTGTTCCGCGTTTGGGGAGACGGTCGGTGAGATCTAGGATGACTTCGGGGTGGGATCCGATGATTTTCTAGTCGAAAGAAAGGATTTGTGAGACTCATTCAATAAGGCTAAGACAAATCCATTTCATGATAAAGAAATCTGAATACACAGCAATCGCTGCTGAGAGACCGTGTCCAAATGCATGCGTTCAAAGAAGAGAATGCTTGAAAATCCAAACCTCCAAATTCAATCCATGCCGAAACCCAGAGCTTCTTCTTCGAACTCTCGCCCGGGCCCTCGGAGTAGCTAAGTTATCATCTGACGCCAACATATCCGTAGATGTCCGCGTTGGATCCTTTTTTTGAGAATCAGCATCCTTTCTCCCCACTCCATCCGCAACAACAGCAGACCCTGTCCCCGCCACATTCGATGACGTCTTTGTCAAATCCCCCGGCTTACTCTTCCCTTCCACCATACTTTTCACAATAAGTTCCTGTATCTGCGTGAGCATCTCATTCTCCTCAGCGGTGAAATACCATAGCTTTTCTTTCAGACTTTCTCGCCGATGATGCCGTGGAGCTTCTGGTTGTTGCAGTGTTTGACTGGCTAAGGTGCTGATATTGTTTACACTACCGAAGGCAGAGGACCCACCTACGCCTGTAGATGGCGTACGTTGGTGGTGGTGTAAGGTCTCCATGCTCGTGATGCTGCGCCAGGCATTCTGCTCAACCCACGATCGTCGGAGGAAGAGTGCACCCTTTTTTAGCCAGTCAGAGGCCTCGGAGTCGACTTTGGCTCCATGGGTGAGAAGGTATCGGACTATCTCTGTACGCATCATCCAGGCTGCGACCATGAGGGCTGTTTTACCTTCTTGGAGGAAGAGATTGCCGTTGTCCCCGCCACTCAAACCCTTCTTGCTGGTTCCGATGGCGTTAACACAAACGCGAGCGTTGATCTCTGCGCCTTTTTCAAGGAGATACTGCACAATGTTCATGTGCCCGCGAAAGGCGGCAGAAACTAGAGGCGTAACCGCTTCACTCACAAGTGTTTGTGCGGTTGTCGATTGTGGGCTTGGTGACTTTCCAGCTACTTCACTCTCCGTCTCATCTGTTGTTGTGGATTTTTCATCACTTTTCTCTTTCAAATCGTCGTTGTCACCACCACCAGCGTCAACCGTGTTCCGAACAACACTACTCCCGTTCACATCAGCTCCACCTTCCTCCACCAACAACTTGACGCACTCCATTTCCCCTCCCACGGCAGCCCAAACCAACGCCGTATGCCCCTGCGTATCCGTAGCATCCACCTCAAGCTTCCCCTTATGTTTCAGCAATTCTTTAACAACCCCCACATGCCCCTTATACGCCGCCTTCATCAACGCAGTACACCCACTCTCATCTGACGACTCAATAATCTCTGGGTGCAAATTCAACACCCTACTCAGCGCATTCACAGCCCCTAAATACGCCGCATTATAAATCGGTAAACGGCGCCCCGGGAAAGTATGTTGAAGTCCCTGGATGAGATCTTGGCGTCGTTTTTCTTCGTCTTTGACGCTGAGGGTGGGTTGACTGTTGAAGGCGGAGGGGGGGCATGAGGAGGTGGATGGGGAGGTGGAGGTGTCGTCGCGAAAACTGGTGACGGAGGAAGCGTGGATGGTGGAGAGGTTGGTGGGTGGTGAGGGCCCGTTGATTTGGGAGAGGGAGGCGTAGGGGCGGTTGAGTTCGCGGGTGCTTGTCATCGGGACGGTGAAGTTTCGAGATTTTTGGTTTGAGGGGAGGGTGGTGTTTGGTGCTCGTGGATATGCTGGAAAGATGTGGGAAACGGCATTTAGAGATTCAGATGTTCTTTCTCCTTCGGGGCTCGGAAGGCCCGCATAGAAAATCATACCTCTCAACAACAATATGATTGAATCGGAATACGAACACCGTCAAAAATGAAAGGAAAAATCTGGTACATATCGGCAAAAAGGGCAATGGGAATTTTCCTTCTACAAACCTTGGTTCATGGTGCCAGAATTCACACCGAACTTGTTCGGCCCAACAAGTCCCCCCACCTCACCCGCAACCC
>JADGJF010000749.1:0-15300 GCA_027596845.1 Quaeritorhiza haematococci | reverse complement strand
GGTTGGGGGGTTGGCCGTGGGAGAGCGCGCACGAGGGTGTTTCAAAACGTGTATGACGGCGACACCAAAAATGGCAAAGATTATTTCCCCTCGATTTTTCCCCAAAAACACGTGCGTGTTGGACAGGTTCATATTCAAGAACGCCGTTGGGGGCGCTCGACCCTGTCTCAACAATGAGATCCCGTCGTCGGTTGAATTCATGAACCATCCCTGACGGCTTCAAATCAGTACACCCTCATACAGTCTTTCTTGCCCATCCCTTCTGTCTCTTCTATTCCTTCCGTTCACAGTGTGTCGCAGCCTGTTGTTGTCGTCAAGACTCAAAAGAAAGTAATGGGCAAGAAGAAAGCTTACCTATATAATGCGTTGTTAGGATATGAGATAAGGAAAAGTCGGGAGCTGAACGTCGGGGTTGGTATAAGTAAGTTGGTTGCAGGGACGTGCGTGTGTGTGCGCGTGGGGGGGTGTACGTTAACTATCGTTCTGTGACGTAGATCTTAGCACAAGGCGGCGGGGCGGCGGTATGTTGCAGGTATGGTGAGGCTTTCCCTCAGAGATTACGTCGACCCGGAGGCAGCGTGCAGGACTTTGAGTGATTTCGACTGAAAAATTGCGGATTCAGATGCAGTTGCGAGGCAGGTTGGGATTAGGGAGGGAGACATGGGATTTCAGAGGGCGACGCGGGGGGGTCAAGAACGGGGATTGTGGGTTGTGGGTTGTGGCGGGATGAGTTTCAAAATGAAATTGTGGTAAAGTCCTGTCAAACACAAGAGACGCGAAACTGCGAAAAACGGACAAAGACTCAGTAGGAAGTTGAACAAAGCCAAAAATTTGGGGATCTTTCCTTCAAAGCCTTGCATGCAGCCGCTACACTCACTCTCACAAAAAAGGCATGCTGCGAAAACCACACGGAGGGTTGCGTCCAGCGCCAACGTAGGGGCTATTAACTTTACCTTCTCACAAAATCACTGGAATCGCTGGTCGTCGTATGGCGGAGAGCGACAATAATGATCAGAATAATGATTGATGAGTCAAACGGCACTCCTTATCCTGCTCCCCAAATCCGTTGGTTATTTGTATCTTCCAATTCGCCCCTTGCATCCCCCTGGGCGTTCTCAATTGATACGTTCAAGAGACCCCCCTCAAACGGTACGCGGCCCACACAACGGCAAATTGGCGTTTTTCCACGGACACGTTCCAGATCAATTGGTTGAGTGCTCAGTGGCTTAGCTCAACTCCCCTCTCTCCCTCTCATGCCGATTGGGTGCACCACTGCTCAGTTCCAGATCAGTTCCAGATGCGTTCTCGTTGTCATCGAGAGCAACCTAAGGAGGCAACCTGGAATCCCGACAGCTGCTCACGCGCTACAATCCATCTCGCCAATTGGTGCGTGCGCGATTATCATCGACTTGGTCGGCGCAACGTGTAGGGAGTGGGAGCGGGGTTTGCGAACTTGTACTTCCTTGTTTCCTCACGTGGGTCTCTGAGCGTTTCCGTTCTCCGACTCCGATCCAACAGATGGCATGACATGCTTGATGTGTCCAGGGACATCCTCGGCGACATGCCTAAGCCCTGACTGTGAGCGCCCGTGAGGTGCATGGCATTACAGAGTGATAAAGAGGCATCTGTTCATGAGTATTCGATATGCTTCTCTCTCACTCTCTTTGCTTCGAATGAGAAGTCGGTACGCTGGATGTACGGACGCAGGACGAGTCAAAACATGGCCTGAGTGCCCAGCGACTGCCCTGCTCAGTGCTCATTCAAACGTCCTCTTCGTGGCCTCCTTCGGGACATGGCACATAATTGAAAAAACAAAGGAAGTCCTTTATATGCAGTCGAAAACTCATTTTCAGCATAATTTGAACGTCCATCTGACATCCAGTGAACAGTCTTTCAGTTTCAGAAACACAACAACAAGAGCAACGCTTTACGTGTGGGAGAAAGGTTGTGCGACCATCCACTGTACTCAGGTTCAAACTCCGCTTCTTGATGTTTGGTGTGTTGATGTGGATGGAAGTCGGAGTGGTCAAGGTCGTGAAAGAAAGGGATGAGAGGTCATATCCTTTTCATTTTGCCATGGGTTCTTTTTTTGAGATCTTTTGAGGATACCTGGAGAATACCCGTTCAAAACTTCAGACTACACTTCACAATAAACTTGCTATTCTGTTCACATAAACTTTGAAAGTCACCAAACAAATAGCGTCCACTCTAATATCCGTTCAACAAATGTGGAGAAATATAAACCTCATTGCTGGGTAACGGTTCCCAATATCTATGCGACTGATACTTTTGCGGGAACGACGTCTTTTCAAATCTCCACAAATGGGGTGACTGACTCTCTCACCGGTCGATGCTCGGCATGAAACCCGACAAGTGGAATGGAACTGGCAAGTCATCAATCACCAGCACCGTTTTCGCCATCCATTGATCTGAATGATGGTTGTTCCGAAAGCTTACCGTGAGAGGCAAGTTGTGGATGACTCCGAACACGGTGGTGGATACCTTCTTAGAAAGACGGGACAAGGGGTCTGGATCTTCGAGTTGAGCGTATCCGTCGTCCCCGGCAATACTGAGGTAATACTCCAAATCCATGAAACAGACGTCCGTTTGGTAACTCGTCCCGATATCGCACAACGCGACAGCCGACCGACCGCATGCATCGAGGTTGAAAGCGAACATCAAGGTCGGGTAGAAGATTTCGCTGTGTGTTTCCACTCCTCCGAGGATTGCAGCATCCTCCTCGCTAATCCATCGGCTTCAGTTTTCTGCTCCCTCGGAACTTTCCTAAGCTCAACCCGAAAGTCCACGCGCAACTTCGCGAGAAGTGCTTGGACAAGGTTGTAACAGTACTTCAATCGTTTGTTGCGGACTTCGAATGAGCTGTCGAGTTGGTTGATAACTACTTGGGAATCGCCGCAGATGGTGAGGAGTGGGCGTTAAGGTGAGAAAGTGGTGGGTCGTTTTGGGGGGGAGCGGAGAAGGCTGAGGAGACAGAGGATGAGACCGTAGTATTCGGCGATGTTGGAGGTGCAGTCGTCGCCAAGGGGTGCGGATTCGGAGGAGGAGAGGGTTTTGGTGGTTGTGACGTCGTAGCAGACGGCGGCGGCGGCGCCTTAGCCGGGGTCGGTTGGCAGGACCCTTCGAAGTAGAGAATGAGTTCCATGGTGTCGTTGGTGGTGCAGTTGGTGGTGAAGGTCCTTGAGAACGTCCACAGCGCCTTTTTGGGATTTATGCGGGATTTGACGCAAGGTACGTGTCAGGCTGAGGCAGCGTGTCAAGGTGTGCGTGCTGGTACGTGTGTGACTTTTTATACTTTTGCAGAACAATCAACAACGAGAACAAAGAACAAACAACACCCAGATTGACATCCGGATTGACATTACTAAGGCAAGTTTGCACCCCGGTCAAAGCGCGCACTCGCAAATCAATCATGGATTTCCTCCTCTACTTCGACGGCTCCTGCCAACCCAACCCCGGCCAAGGCGCCGCTGCCGCCGTCTGCTACGACGTCACAACCACTAAAACCCTCATCTTCTCCGAATCTGCACCCCTTGGCGACGACTGCACCTCCAACATCGCCGAATACTACGGTCTCATCCTCGGTCTCCGCCACCTCCTTCGCTCACCTCCACCACCACCCAAGACCTTCTCACCTCACCGTCCAGTCCTCACCATCTGCGGCGACTCCCAGCTCGTTATCAACCAACTCCAGGGCACCTATGAAGTCCGCAACAAACGACTCAAAAACTATTACAACCTCGCCAAAACTTTGATTGCGAGGTTGCAAATGTACTTCCGGGTTGATTTCAAACGGATTCCGAGGGAGGAGAATACCGAAGCTGATGCACTCGCAAGAATAATGCTCCAACCCTCACAAGAATGGAAGGAATACAGCGAATGCTACTACCCAAACCTTATTTTCGCTTGGGACGTTGATGTCTTCGGTCGAACCAATCTCGCGTCGTGCGATATCATGACAAGCTACCAAACCGACGTCTGTTTCATGGATCTCGACTATTATCTCAGCATCGCAGGCGAGGAAGCATACGCCAAACTCGAAGATCCACACTCCATCACCCGTCTCGCCGGAAAGGCATCAACCACCGTCTTCGGTGTCATCTACAACCTCCCCCTCACAATCCGCATGAGAAACGACCATTACGTCGAGGAATGGATTGCGGAAGAAGTATTGGTGATTGATGAATTACCTGTTCCATTCCATTTGTCGGGGTTTATGCCGAAAGTTGAGTTGAGGATGTCTGGGTCACCGAATTTGTGGAAATTTGAGAAGAAGGTGTTTCCGCCAAAGTATCGGTCGCATAAGTATTGGGATCCTAATGGGCCGATGTTTCTTCCGTATTGGTAGATACATGTGATTTAGTTGGGTAGGGCGGATTTGTAGATATTAGGCATTATCGCAATCGGAAACTTTATCTTTTTACACCGATAGTCCGAAAGAAAAACACCGCGAAAGAAAAAAACATCACTCCTCTTATCCCCTTCCCCCACCACCTTGAAATCCTCACCGTAATTCTCCTCTCGAAAAGCGAACCGCATTATCAAGACGACCCAATGAGCGGAGTTTGAATGTGGTCGTACACACTTTCTGCAACACCTGCTGTGAAAACCATTCAACTTCCAACCGCTCATGATCACGACCCTCGCTCGTCCAATATGTTTGAAGAGAAGTCGACACCCCTTCATCGAACCATCAATAGGGTTTGGATCGTGCGCCCATCGACCATTGACGACTCTCCCTTTTTGCTGTTGAACATCTTACGTGAGTTTGACAGGTGATTCAAAAAAATCGGATGAAGAAAGGAGGAGGCTCCGGGCTGGCTGGAAAACGCATCAATAATATGATAAGCGAATATGTTTTCAGTGTCAGACATCGCCAGACAAATCAAAACGCACCCCTGGAGGTGTCAGAGCATAGGCATTCTGAGTTCTCCATCACCGTGCCGCGCACGATGGCAGGACATCACCGCCACTCACCATGAAGGTTAATGGAAGTGGAGACAACAGGTAGATGATGGTATGGGATGCTGGCTTTGGGTGGGGAAAGCTGGTGATCATAGATAATAGATCTGTGGGGTGAGCCACCGCAAAGGTGCTCACTATTGACAGGCGAGTTGGGGAAAGAAGCCCTAATGCCTTCGAGTGGGGTGTAAGCTTCGATGGCACAAGTATACAGAAGTCGGACCAGAAGAGTTGAAGATCTGGACGGCAAATACATAAAGGTGGTACTTATTGTAGAACAGCGCAAACCCTCGATTCCAAAGCAAGGACGCAATGTGCACCGAAACTTATCATATCATGTGTTTGATGAATGTCGTCATCATGTATTGCCTCGTTTCCATTCTGGTATGGCAGAGCTCTGCAATCATCTGTAGTGATGCCAACATACTGAGTCTCCCTGCCGGCAATTTTTTCAGTTTCAGCATTATGTCCCAAGCTGACTTTATTGAGCGTTGCTCCTCACCTCCGCACAGATGTTACATGATTCGTTCATATCAGTACGTTTTCCCATAGTACACATCATTGTCATACTTCTTCTCATGCTCCTCGTAGTACTTCTTGGAGTAGCGCTCGTTCTTTTCATGCTTCTCATCGTACTTCTTTGTTTCGTACTTCTGGCCGTAGTAGTCCTTCTTCTCGTGCTTTTCATCGTACTTCTTTTCGTGCTCATCGTAGTACTTCTTGCCATAATATTCCTTCTTCTCGTGCTTGTCATCATACTTCTCGCCGTAGTAACCGCGCTTTTCATGCTTGTTGTCGTACTTCTTCTCGTGCTTATCGTCGTGCTTCTTTGAGTCGTATTTCTTTGTTACATACTTTTCGTGATAGTACTCCTTCTTTTCATGCTTTTCTTCGTGTTTCTTCTCGTGTTCTTTCGAATGCTTCTTCTCGTCGTACTTCTTGTTGTCGTACTCCTTCTTTTCGTGCTTCTCATCGTATTTCTCATCGTACTTCTCGCCATGGTAATCCTTCTTCTCGTGCTTCTTGCTGTCGTAGCACTTCTCGTGGTGCTCGTTGTACTTCTTGACGTTGTATTCATCGTATTTCTTCACGTCCGGAATGGCCGATGCGGTGGTGCCAGCTGCGGCGAAGACCCCAACAACAAAGGGGGCGACAACAAACAAGATCCCGGCGCGCATGGTTGGCTGACTGTGTGTTTAGAGAGGGGGGAGAGTGCGAGAGTGCTAGGAAACTATCCTCCGTTAAGTGAATGTACTGGTGGGTTGGTTTCGCTTCAATAACCCAGTCACCTTAAATACAGTTCCGGCGGATTTCACTTTCTGACATTGTTGGAGCGTGGGAGGGGTGCACGGACTGATGTTTGGGATGCCCATTCCCACATGCACTTGGCAGTGTTTCCCCCGATCAAGCTCCCAGCATTGTGTGGTGAAATGAGCAACTCCGTGGGTCTCTAAAAAATCAAGACTTCCTGTGGCAGCGTTTGACTGGAATAGATTTCGTTTCCCCAGAAACAGTTGTTCCAGTTCTATATCTGCTTCGCACTTCGCACAGTCTTCAGGCCTTAGATGCATCACTGAAGCCGACGTATCATTTCAGACAGAGCCATACAAAAAACGTGACGCAATAGATTCTGCTGCAGCTTTCAACAACGCCAAGGCTAACACCCTGGGGTAACATCTTGATCGGTGCTGAAAAAGAAAGGGCGGTCGAATAGAGGCTTTAGCCGTGGAGATATGGCCTTCGAGAGTATCTGGCAGTCATCCTACTTTGACCATGGCTCAGCAACGTCAGGGTGTTTCCTGGAAGCGCCGACGAAACGCGTCGGACGCAGTCATGGACAGAAACAAACTCATAACAACCACACGACGAAATGTCCTGAACATGATGCGGCAAAGACCCATCGTAAGTCAAAGAACAAACGAAGGGGCGGCATGGGGCAAGAGTGAGCGCGAATCAATGTATTAAGTTTTGTTCGCCACTGTGACTCGGAATGGCACATTCGCGCTCACTCTTTGAAGAGAGCTGTTGCTTATTTAGTTGTGCCGAGGCTCGATCATCGAAACTTGAAGGACGCAAGAACAAAGTACGAGAAAGAAGGTCAATTTCGTGTGGATGTAGCCCGGAATTTCGAAGTCGACTCATTTAACTTCTTGATTTGGGTTGGACATATGCCTGATTCCGTCCGAAGAAAGTGTACTTGATTCCGAAGCAAAACGCAGCAGCATTTGAGAATGCCTGCTGGAATGCATCATGCATATGGGGAACAGCGTGATCATATTCCAGTAAGGTAGAGCTCTAAAAACATCTGCAGTGATGCTAAGATACTCCCCGTCAGTCTGTAAACACTCCACTATTATGTCCCAAATTGACTTTTATTGAGCGTTGCTCCTTACATCCAAACAAAGGTTACCTCTACAATTAACATTAGTACTTCTTTCCATAGTACCCATCGTATTTCTTTTCATTGTGGTCATAGTCGTACTTCTGGCCACGGTATTCCTTCTTCTCGTGCTTGCCATCGTCATACTTGCCATAGTACTCCTTTTTGTTGTCGTATTTCTTCTCGTCCTCGTCGTAGTACTTCTTGGTGTAGTATTCGTTCTTCTCGTGCTTCTCTTCGTGCTTCTTGCCATAATACTCTTTCTCCTCGTTGTCGTACTTCTTCTCGTGCTCGTCGTAGTACTTCTTGGAGGAGTATTCGTTCTTCTCGTGCTTCTCTTCGTGCTTCTTGCCATAGTACTCCTTCTTTTCGTTGTCGTACTTCTTCTCATGCTCGTCGTAGTACTTCTTGCCATAGTAGTCCTTCTTTTCATGCTTCTCATCGTACTTCTTTTCGTGCTCGTCGTAGTACTTCTTGCCGTAGTAGTCCTTCTTTTCATGCTTCTCATCGTACTTCTTTGTTTCGTACTTCTCGCGGTAGTAATCCTTCTTCTCGTGCTTTTCATCGTGCTTCTTTTCGTGCTCATCGTAGTACTTCTTGCCGTAGTATTCCTTCTTCTCGTGCTTGTCATCGTACTTCTCGCCGTAGTAACCGCGCTTTTCATGCTTGTTGTCGTACTTCTTCTCGTGCTCGTCATCGTACTTCTTTGACTCGTATTTCTTCGTTTCGTACTTTTCGTGATGGTACTCCTTCTTTTCGTGCTTTTTTTCGTGCTTCTTTTCGTGTTCTTTCGAGTACTTCTTCGAATCGTACTTCTTGTTGTCGTACTCCTTCTTTTCGTGTTTCTCATCGTACTTCTCGCCATAGTAATCCTTCTTCTCGTGCTTCTTGCTGTCGTAGTACTTCTCGTGGTGCTCGTTATACTTCTTGACGTTGTATTCATCGTGTTTCTTCACGTCGGGAATGGCCGATGCGGTGGTCGCAGCAGCGGCGAAAAGCCCAACAACGAAGGGGGCGACAACAAACAAGATCCCGGCGCGCATGGTTGGCTGACTGTGTGTTTAGAGAGGGAGAGAGTGCGAGAGTGCGAGAGAAATATCCTCCGTTGAGTGAATGTGCTCCAGCTTCAACAACGCCAAGGCTAACACCCTGGGGTAACATCTTGATCGGTGATGAAAAAGGAAGGCCGGTTGGAAACGGCATGGATATGCAGATACGGTCTTCGAGACATGTGTCATTGATAGTCATCCCGCCTTGACCAAAAATACGGCGAATTGAGGGCACACCAGAGTTTCTTTCGAAAACGACTGCAGCATATATGCGCAGAATCTCCAGTTACCCGATAATCCCAAAAACCAGCAGCGAAGGAATCCTATGAACGCGGCAAAGTACAGAAAACGAACCTGGACGCGCAGGAGTGAAAAGGGTCACTCTCCTGGTCTGACGAGTAGATCTTGGACAATTCATCTCGTCGTCTCGGAAAAAGAAGGAGTACAAAGCAAAGCCTGAAAGAAATACGTGTCTTGCATGTCATTCATTTCAACCACTCAATTGCTGTTTGTATTCCTAAATTAGCTAAGAATCTTAACCTCGAGCTCTCGTCAACTCTGATAACAAGAGGTCAAGATGTGCATCAAGTTGCTGCGAACTTGCTGGATTTCATCGTTTTTAATCTCATTTCTCTGTCCAGTGCGGAACTTAAGGATCACCGCGTTCAATTCATGCTGGTGGACTTCGCGACTGATACCCCCGGCATCAAACTCCCAATGGTTTGATGATTCAATCTCAGAATGAATATCTATTTGCTTGAACACCCATTTCAGATGTTACATAAACCCATCCATCAAATGTGGAATCCAACCTTTCTCATAAACAAAGGATTGAAACATCATCGTGAAAATGAACAGTTTCACCTGAACAGAACCAACCCTCCCATCGTGTCGCTTATATCCATTTTCTTCTGTTGCAGACATATGCCCGAAGTACTCCAGCTTTTTACAACAGTCAAACAATTGCAGTACGTCCCGCTCCGGAACGGGAGTGCTGGTGCGGTCATGGATATCAAGCAATACAAGGTTCGGGCACGATCCGGAGGCGCTGATCGCTGATATTAGACTTGGGGCCGCGGGCGACCGATGAAAGGAAGAGATGTCCAGGACTCTCAGATGTTGTCCGACAGCTCCGATGAAGTCCACAACAGCCTGAGGCGAAGGATCAGGACCTCTGCCCAATTTCGCTTTGAGATGTGTCAGATATGTGGGGTATTTGCCGATTAACTGGAGTTGCGAATCACTCAAAATCTGCAGACCCAAGTATTCCAAAGTCGATCCAACTGATGTCAGAAACGCTTCAAGGGTAGCATCGTCGGTGTATCGGCGCACCATTGTGTCCGCTTCAAATGCTCGAAAATGCGGGCACGTCGCAGAAATCTGGGACAAGAACAGGAACCCCTCGACGGGTCCCTTTCTACATTGCAATGTCTCCATAACAAGGGTCGCGCGAGGTTGAAGTTGGACTTTCGGGTTAAGTTCAAAAAGGTCTCGAGGGGGGAGAACGCACGAGTCGACACTCTAGCAAGGACGATGCTCGAAAGCAAACAATCCTGGAAACAGCACCTCCAATTTTACGACCCAAATCCATCGATCGCCTTCTGCGTCGAGGCATGCGGCCTGTTAGCTCTCGCGTCGTGCGATATCAGGACAAGCTGCCGCACCCAAGTCTGTTTCATCGACCTCGAGTTTTACCTCCATATGGTGGGCGAGGAAGCCTACCAGAAACTCGAGGATCCCTACCCCTTTACTTGTACATGTCTCAGTGCGAAGTCATCCCCCACCGTTTTTGGAGTCATCCATAACCTTCCCCTAACTGTACACATGAAAAACACCAACTATTCCGAGGAATGGATGGCGGTGACCGTGCTAGTGGTCGATGCGCTGCCCGTCCCCTTTCATTTGTCGAACTACAAGCCGGAAATCTCAGACGACTACTCGTGGGATTTCAAGAGAGATTCCTTCACACAGAAGTATTATTCGCACACAAATACTGGGATACGTACCGGGATTTCAGTGGTCGGAGATTTATCAACAATATGTGATTTAGCTCGTATACCTCTAGATCAAAACCTTTGTATTCCAGACATCCGAAAATAAAATTAAGTCCTTATACCATCCTCGGCATACTCTACCCCATACTGTCCTTTACGATTCAAGCCGTCTTTCATTGTGGGAGATACCCGATTCTACTTTCCTTTTCTCAATCATCACCGGAAGCAACATCTTCGGGCTCGCACAACCCTTATATTCATTCCAACAAATCATCTCTCAACACGCCTGAAAAGAACCAGAACCACACACATAAACACAAACAACACCCCCACACCCCCACATCACCCCTATTCTTTCTTCATCTTCATGCTTTTTGCGGAACCGTTCTGAACGCTTCCGTTCTTCGGCTTCGAGTTGCTCTTGCCTTTTGAAGCATTTTTCTCGTAACTGCAGCAATGCTTTATTTTGCTGTTCAACCTAGAAACGAAAACGTATCGACAGACACGTAAGTGTGACAATCCGAGAATTGAAAAAGTATGGAAACTGGTGATCACGCCGAGTCATTCAATGGTTGCAAGACTAACCTTCAAACCACGATCACAACAATCCAGCGCCTCTGATATCTTGTCCAGTTCCAGACACGCGCGAGCCGAACGGAACCAAGCTTTAACATTTTGTGGGTTCAGTTTAATAGCTTCTGCACAATCGTTCAACACTCTCCGGTAGTTTTCTGAAATCAAGGAAAAATGCCATGACCCGAGATCAGTCGCCACTGCAACCTAAAATCATCTACATTAATGCAGATGGAACGAATTCAACCCACTGACACTTACTCAGCTCCAAATTGACCGCAGCCCTGTTACTGTACAAAATCGAATTCAAACTATCGTCTTTGCATTTGACTTCGATGCCCTTTGTGTAGAATGTGATGGCTTCTTTGTATTGGGAGCGACCTTCCATGAAGCGTTCGTTTCCCTGGTTTTTGAAGTTTGTGGCGATTTCTGCGCAAGTTTGAACAGAGAGAAAATAGAAATAGACGAACGGATTAGAATGAGTCAACTTTCTCTTGTTTTGAGGACGAAACTCCATTAGTCCACCCATTCTCCTTCTCAATTCGCATCCGCTCTTCCAGCCCCCCCCCTTTCCTCCACAGCAATCTCCTCCTGTCCATCTCTCCCCCCTCACCTTCCGGAGTCCCATCGTACACCAAAGACTGCAATGCGGCCAACATATCATTCTCCTCGGCATCCTGAGGCAAACTTCTCATGAAAAGCGGCGTGCGATCCAACTCCTTAAAGAACTCATCCGCGTCTTTCTGAGCTGGACCGACTATCTTGGCGGCGGTGGCGGTGGCGGACGCGGTGGCCGATGCGGCGGACGCGGCGGAAGTGGGTTGAGCGGGAGCGCCCATCATTGGTTTTGAGGTTTTTATTGTGTAACGAGATGGCTGGGGCGTGTGTTACGTCGGTCGGACTCTGGAAGGAACAGGTGAAGCAAGAAAGGACTCATTCACCTGTGAAGTCTTGACCATCGGCGCCGCCACCGTCGCCGCCATCCCCACCGAACTCGTCACCGCTGTATTTCAGCCATGGACACCAACGCAAAGAAGGAAACCGTCGCCTACAAACACTCTGAGTCCACGTTGTAAGTCATGAATGAACATTGCCAAAGTCTTAGAGGGGCGAAGAGTGGGGCAACAAGGCGCCTTGAGCAGGGAATACGACTTTAAATCAAAACTTTGCTAATGAAACATGCCTTCCCCTCCCCTCCTCCTCCTCCTCCTCCTCCTCCTCCTGACTAGGTACGCAACCGACGACCCCGACTTCATCTCCTTCGAATTCGGAGCCCCCGGTCAAAGTTTGTTGCCAACCTCTCTCATGCCTGTCCTTGCGCAGCATCTAGCATCAAAACCTGATGCTTATACTTCGTTGCAGTATGGGCCTACCCTGGGTGATGCCGAATTTCGTGACGAGGTATTTGCCTGCGAAGAAACATTGATTGTTTGAGGGCGTTTGGTTTTGGAGATTTTGTTTCGGGAATTTTCAATCTCACTCTCAGTTTCGCTTTCTCCTACTTGTCAAAATACACAGCTTGCTAAATGGCTAACGAAGGAATATGACGACGGTGTACCTGTTCGTCGTAACAATTTGTGCGTCACGAGCGGGGCATCTCAGTCTTTGTCAAAGTGAGTCTTCCACAAATCTTTTCAAGTTCATGTTTGGCTGTTTTCGGAAATGTGGTGGATTCATTACATGATACTAAGTTGTCCCCGTTTGAATGTGAAGCATCGTCACATTGTTCACCAACAAAGACACGAGAATCCTCATCGAAGATCCCACATACTTCCTAGCCATCCGAGTCTTCCAAGATCACGGATTTGCAAAAGAGTCCCTCATCAACATTCCAGTCGACAACCATGGTATTCTTGTAGACGAAGTGGAGCAACATCTAGCGCGTCTATCCTCCTCATCCTCCTCCTCCCCCCAAAATGCACATCCAAGCCCAACATCCAATACCACTAATGATGACAGCACCGCCGACCAAACCGACTTCCTCAAACGAACCAAAAACAACGACGGCGCAAAGCGGTTTCCGTACTTGCTATACATCGTCCCGACTTTTTCTAATCCAACAGGGTACTCTCTGTCAGATGAGCGTCGGAAAAAGTTGATTGACATTGCGAGACGATATGATGTCCTTGTTGTTTGTGATGATGTCTACCAGATTCTGAATTACTCGTCCACAAAGAAACCACCAAAGCGGCTGGTGGCATACGATGATCTCACCAACGGATTTGGCAACGTCATTTCGAACTGCTCCTTCTCCAAAATCTTTGCCCCTGGTAAGCCAAAAAAACCTCAACCATCCCGCATCAAAAGTCATCTTGCCTGTAAGCTTTCACTTCACATCATCTCAACTAACCACAATCACACCATCCACTGTGGCTGGCAGGCGTTCGTCTGGGCTGGATCGAAGCCCCCTCCGGTATCATTGATCAATTCCTCAAAGCCGGCCTCACTTACTCTGGCGGGTCCCTCAATCACTACACATCTAAACTCATGACCTCGGCTATCCAAATAGGTGCCTTGGACACTCACCTCTCACGACTTCGGTCTACCTACTCCTCTCGACTCCAGGCAATGTGCGAGTACTTGAAAGAGAACCTGCCCCACAACGCGCGGTTTGAAGTTCCGGAGGGAGGGTTCTTCATTTGGATTAGGCTGAATATTGACTCCGAGGCGGGTATCGATACGGCGGAGTTGATGCAGGCACTTAAGCAGCAGCCCGGGGAAAGGGATGCGAGCGATGGGGTGGTTCATGTGGAGTACAACGGCAAAAGGGTACCGAAAGAGAAAGTTTCATTTGCACCCGGGAAAGTATTCTCGCCTGCTGGGGGGTACAAGAATTACTTGCGGTTGACGTTTGCATTGTATGAGTTGCCCGATCTTTTGAAGGGGTGTGAGAGGTTGTGTAGGGTTTTGAAGAATGTTTGTTGATCTTGTCGCGAATATTCAAGTTGAATATTGACGGGTGGTCGATGGGAGGATATGGAAGCGGGGAGGAACTCAGAAACAAACCTTAAACCTTTGTAGGCTGATATGTGGGGTCTACTAATGATGGGGACTCACTACTGGACTAAGTATTGACTCAAGATCTATCCTATTGGCAATGCTTTGTTGGGTTATGACGGTGGTTGCCATGATCAAGAAGAGAGGGATTTCCTTTAACTAGTTGCCCAATGCAAAAGAATGACTCGGGGAAGGTTTCTCGCACTGAAACGTCCCTCTTAAACATTGAATACGTAAATAAATGACCTTCGAACTACTCACTGCTCTGCACACTGCTTCTTGTGAACATTGAACCAACTTGTGCACATTGAGCTACTCTGTACGACTTCTCTTTATTTTTTAAAGTCCAGATAGTTTAAAGGTCAGACAGATCACTGCCTCTGGTGTGTTGTTTATCTCACAGTCCGACAGTCATTGAACGGCGATCAAGAAAGAGCGATCACTCGATCATTGACATTGTTCAGTTCCATTAGCGTATAACGTACGTGAGCAAAGCGAAGATGACAACCACGAGAAAGAAGGCAGTGAACCAGAAAGCTGCTGAAGGTAGTCGAGGAATCAAATGTCATTTACATCATGTTCCCACTCTTCAAGTTGTCCAGTCTTACTTTCATTTCACTTCACGCCATTTCCCGAAGTGTTGAAAATGGAGTCGCTAACTCCCGATCCTCTCCTTTCTTCCCCAACTCACGAAAAGCAGCAGCAGCGGAACCCAAGAAATCCGTCCACTTCTCCCCCTCCTCCTCCTCCCTCTCCACCGAACCCGAACTCGAGAAAACACGCGTTCGAACAAGAAGCCAAACCACCTCCACCACCACCGCTACCCCTCAAACCGCCACCCCCTCTTCAAAAACGCCCAAACGTCTCAAACATACCGACTCCGAAACGAAAGACCATTCAACGCCTCTCACACGGCGAACTCGGTCTGCGTCTGCTCAGGATGACGGCTCGGAGACTCCCGATGCTTCCGTTCTAGCGTCTGGGAGGGTCACCCGGTCAGCAGCAAAGGCGAAAACTAACGGTTCTAGTGCTGTTAGTAGCACCCCATCCTCTGCAAAAAGAACCACGAGACACGCCGGTACCCCCACCACTCGAGCCCGAACCACTACCAGCATCAACGCTCGCCAAAGCTCGACAAAGAAGCGTCGTATTGAGGAAATACTCTCGGAGGAAGAGGCGGCTGAAGCGACAGCACCCCCGACTCCGTCACAGCAGTCGAAAAAGAAGAAGGTGTCGGCTGGGGCTGGGAATTTGGTGTTTCCTTCGCCTACTTCTGCAGCTGCGACGCCGGAGCAGGGGGGGAGGAAGAGGAGGGTCGGATTGGAGG
>JADGJF010000748.1:0-15319 GCA_027596845.1 Quaeritorhiza haematococci | reverse complement strand
GTTTGGTGGGGTGTGTTTGGGGTGGGTGTGGAGAGGAGGGGGAAGTGTGTGTGCGTTGTTATGGGTTTTGCGGGGTTGATGTTGGGGTTGGGTTTGACAGGGTGTGACAGGTGGTTCAGGTCTCGGTTGGTTCAGTTGATTGTTGGGGATGTTTTGGTTTTGGCTCTTTGAAGGGTGAGGATGAGTGCGAAGGAAAAAGGGCTGATAAAGGGTAAGGTATCAGATTTTATGAAAATCTAAGACGAAACCTTCCTTTACAGTAAGTCACGCAAGATAATTACGGCAATTGTAAGCATGAGATTACAGAAGTTGCGGAAGTGAAGTTTGGAAGAAACAAATAGGCATTGACGTTTGTTTGCTTAGTTCTGTTTTTTATTTTTGGGAGCGAGTTCTGGATAACTCAGTTTCTTTGGGATACAGCCATAAACGAACCTGAGAGACCTTGGGGACGTTATTCCTGTGGAGCCCCTCACGCAAAAAAGAAGCCCGTATAAATCTGTACCATTGATATCGTCCAGGATTGAACTGGAGCGATGTACTCTTCGACGTTTTTCAATAACTATTCATATTCATTTTCTAATATTAAACGAAATCTCACTTTGCAAACACTTGGAAGTACATCTTGTTTTTCTCTTTCTGAGGGGTCCTACTTGCATAAAAATGTGGAGAGAGCAAACCACTTTTTCCATGTTGTCGTCTTTCTCAACTTCACTTCGCGAGAAATCTCTCTTAGTCACATGGAAACCGAAGAGACGTAGTAGGAGTGCTCAAGCAGTGACCATTTCTTTCTCGGTTTCGATACCAAAAACCTTCCGGAAACACTACGCGAGACTGAAACTTCGATTTCTTTTTTTTTTTTTTTGGAAATAAGCATCCACCGATATGCACATCTTTTCATTATTTTGATTTTGATATCAAATCAACACTCCTCCGTCTCACCATGACAAACCTTGAAAGTGAGACCGGTCATGACGGAAAATCGAAAACGAAAAGAATCATCAACACTCATTTTCACCCTGACTGATTTCGTCCAGTATTGAACTAAAGACTTCCCATGAGTTGGCAAGTGTGATCTTAAATCTGTTTTCATGCTCGTTGTATCGTTGAATGACATCGCATATTATCGCATTCGAACTTGAATATATACTGCCCGCTGGACGCCTCAAACAACACATTCCTTAGCCAATTCCATTCCGTCACAGTGTTATTATTATCCTCCCCTCCTCCGCACGCCTCCCAAATCCCACAACTTCCGCTTCGCAATCCACTGCCATCCTTTCCATTCAAACGTCACTCCGATTCATCACAGCCGTCACCATCCTCCATCGATGCCCAGGTCCACCCAACACCTCCATATTAATCTCTGGATCCCAGTCCATCAGTTCTTCCATATCTTTTTGAAAATAAAACAGGACCGAAAGAAAAGAAATCAAGTCAGTCAGTAAGACCATATGCGGGACACAGAAAAATGAAAGTTCACCCCTTTCCACTCCCTGTCCCCCGCCCTTCTTTGAGGTTTTCAAAAAAAAGAAATGTCGAACACAACTCACCAACAATCGACTCCAAATTCTTCGTCTTAAACAAAGCATCAGACCGGTCAAACTGGATTGACATTGCAAACCCGGGCTTCGTCGCTCCTCCTGCTGCTGCTGAACGCACAACAACGCCCCCTCCATTGAAGGTCTCGCTGCTGTCTTCGTTGGTGGGAGGGGTGTATCGGTGCTTCCATGTTGTGCTCCAGAAGTGCGGTTTGAAGCTTTGTGGGGAAGGGTTGGGGCGGAGGAAGCGGCAAGATCAGTGAATACGGAAAGAAAGGAGTGGACCATTGTAGATACGGAAAGAGCTCACAAGCGGGTCACATCCCCGCAAGATCTTGGAGCAACAGGAAAGGAAAGAAACACACAATCTCTCTCTTTTCCCCCCACGCTCCATCACACAACGCTCTGCAACTCTCCTACCTCGATGCCAATCCACTCAACATCTTCCCAATCCCCCCCGAAAATCTCGGCAGTACCATCCTGAACACCACCGCACTTTCCGGTCCTTCCCCACCCACATCGTCTTCACCCTCTCCACTCCTCCCCTTCTCCCCTGATTGGTCCCCCACGCCCTTTTCCACAATCCCCATATAAAACCTCAACGCCGTCTGCACAATCTCCCTCATCACCTCGTATGGAACTGCAATGATATTGCTTTTGATTAGACTCCAGAGTTCGAGGACCCGGTGGAGACAGCGGAGACGGAGGATTTGGTCGTCAAGGGGGAGAGTGTCGTCGAGGTAGTATTCCTGTTTATAGGTGCCGTGAAAAATGGCAGAAAAAGATGACCCCCCCCCAAAAAAGAGCGGTGAATAAGATATGCGGATTAAGACGTCATGTCGTTATGTTTTTCGCGCAGGAAATGAGAGAGACACGGCGAAAGGTATCGATATTGCTTTCGATCACTTACCAGTTGGTTCCAACTCGCAAGCTCATTGCCTACCAGAAAAGCAACCGAAAAAGAAACAGCCAGTAAATACGAAAACCCCGACAAGGTAAAACCCTCCCCACCCCTCACGTAAATCAATCAAAACACAAATCCTCACCGACAATATAGTGACAGTAATCCCTCCTCATCTTCTCAATCCCCACCTCAACCATGCACTCCAACACATTCTCAGTCCAGTGCCCAAACGAACCAGCAATCGATTCACAGGAACTTGCCAGTTCGGAGGGGGTCATGTGGGTGTGGGAGGTGGTGAGGAGGTCGCGGATGACGTTTGCGAGTGCGCAGCGGTTGGATTTGTTGATCTGCCCACAATGTGAATAAGAATAATGGGGATGATAAGGTTGGTTGTTAGAGAAAGGAATGGTGAGAACGGAAATGACTGTGTTGATGCCGGTTTCTGTTTTGGTTGACGCCCCATGTTTCATACGACTCCTTGACGCTTTCTCACCAGTGGTTGCAGCGTTCCGTTTTCAAGTCGCCGAATGACAGCCTTTATAACCTGCTTCAAGTCCTCTTCGGTATCGACGTCTGTAAGGCGGGTTTTGGGGTACAGCCGCGAAGAAACAAAGAGATAGTGTGAAAGCATTTCAATGAGAAGTAATCAAACGCGTAAATGTTTCAAGACACCCCTTTCTTTGCTTTCCCTTGTTTCGACGTTCTCCTCGGCCATGCAATGAAAACTCACCCTGCACAAACATCCACAACCGCTCCGTAAAATCCAAATCCTGCCTTCCGGGAAGAGCATTTAAAGAATCGAGATCGAGGCTGTCCATTTGGGCCATTCCTCTATCGTCTTCGACTCGGATGGACCCTCCTTCATTCTCGATTTCTGTGTTGAAGGTTAATGAAGGCAGTGGGACAGTAAGGATCGGCAAAAAACCAGTCAGACAAGGCAAAATCAACACCTTCACCCTTTCTCGTCATAACTCACCTTGCAAGAACCTCTCTATCCGAATGTCCAACGGCTCAACCTCCTCCTTCATCATTCCTTCTTCTCCATTGCCGTTTTCCTCCCCACCTTCACCTTCAACCTGCCCATCCCTCATTTCTCCAGCATCCCACCCATCAAACCTCAACCTCCCTGACTCGTCAACCCCATGCGCTCTTCCCTTCCTTCTCCTTCTCCTAACACCTTTTGCGGGACCATTTCCATCGACCGTGGCGCCGTCAGTGGTGCCTTTTTTGCCATCTTTCTGTGAAGCTCCTTCGTTCTGAATCGCGTTCCAATCAATGAGCGTTTCGAGTTCGGTTCGGAGGTTGTATGTGGGAGTGTGGTTGTATGGGTCGAGTTGGCCGTGCACGTTGCATATTCTCTGTAAATGGAAGAATAAGCGACGGGTTTCGTCAAGTTTCCAGTGTATAGGTAGTCAGTTCAGTACATTGATTTCAGGAACCAAGGCAGAAAGAAGGGGTCGATAAGGGGCGAAAAGTGGGTTTGTGGTCGACCTAAATCATCGAAAAAGCCACCTAATGCCGGGTTGCCCGAATCAGAAAGAGACAGAAAAAGAACTCACAAGCTCTATGTTCGCAGACGACGGCGGGTTTCCCAACACCTTGTACGCTCCCTGCCACGAGACCTCCATCAGAATGAAACTTGCCGGCGCGTTTCCGCCCATCTACAAGTGCATGATGAAAGACACAAGAAAAGAAAGATTCAGAAAACGGAACGTGGAAAGAAAACCAAGAACTTTATGAAACCAATAGACAAAACGACTTGTTCGGACGCGTGGTGCATGCACTTTTTTGTGAAATTGTAAAAACAACCTTGAATGCGTGTTCACTCAGGATCTCGTATCGGCTGGTGATGGACGGGTTTGGAAACTGGAAGCAGAGCGTGAGGAAGGGAATGTGAAACGGAAGCATGAGAAGGAATGAGAACACTGGTAACCTTTTTTTCAAACTCAATCAACGTAACAACGAGAAGCAAGGAAAAAGGGCGGAAAGCATAGTGACCTCGACATCGTTTGGTGCGCATTCGTCATAGATGTCTAATAGATCATCCATTGTTGGCATATTTCCTTCTTCGTCTTCTGTATCGGCCGTAAAGAATCCTGTTTGAAGTTGAAGGAAGGATCAAACTCAGGAACGTGCTCGAAGGACAAAGCAATGTAAGAACCAATACTGCTCACACATTTGTACACAAATTCGTTCAAAACAAACCTTTCTCCTGAATATCATGGACCATCAACGCCGTCTTCTCACGTTTCCGGCCCTGCCCAATCAGTTTCTGGTGCTGCCCATTCGACGATGCTGCTTCAACGCCAAGATAACACTTTTTCCCGGCAGAGCTTCGGTTTGTGGAACTCTTGACATGCGAGTCAGCCGTGCTGCAGTAAGCAAACAAAGTTCCCGACATCGCGATAGTCCCTTCTTCCTCGCCTGATGTGGCCAGGTTGGGCAGAAGTGATGTGTGGGCTAGCGAGAACGAGGAGAGAATGTACCTGGAAATTTCATTCAAAAGGGTGGTTGGGGTTACGTTGTCGTATGAATAGACGAAATCTCTCAACCGCGTACCTCGCAACATCGATATCCAACGCGGAAGTGGTATGCGCATTGAGTGGGACGTGGTACTCTTCCTTCCCACTACATGACTGACGGACCGAAAGCAAACGAAAAGAAAACTTAGAACGACCAATATACAGCAAAGAGAGACGCCATACTACAATCATACGCGTGCCGATGGTCTGCCGATCTACCTCATCCCCTTCGCCCATTGGTTTTGAGTATGGAGCTTCCCGTTGTGCCGCGGAACCAACGTTGATGACAGTGGCGGCGTTAAGCTTGATCGTAATATTCTGTCATAGAAAAATACAGGAACCTGGATCATGAGAACTTTGATAGTCAAGACATCACAGGAGCGTATCAATCAGAATTGCTCCTTACCTCACCCTCCCCAGTCCCTGTGGCCGACGTCCCCCGAGTAGACCGACCCGTCACGAGGAAAAACGGCTCCCTCTCACCAACAACTGCATCCCTCAGCGGGTGCCTCACTTGCGGAGGGAAGAACCACATCGTAGCTGATGGAGTGGGAGTTGCGGAGGTGGTGGATTTGGTGGATCTTTGCTGGAAATCGACGGCTTGTGATTCATTGTCAGGAGGTGATGGAAGTGAGATCGGGATGCCGACCAAGTACTATTCATATGGGCATGTGGGGTCGCGACGAACCGGTGAAAAAATGGAGACGGAATAGGCATCAGTTGAGTTTCAGCAAGCTTGTCCGCTCAAAACAGGTTTCCTCGCTTCTGATGGATTAGTTCTTCTGCTCTGCCATTTTCATCTGCACTCTTGAAGCTGATAGGGGTCGGTTGTCGGCGCGCCCGTTTTTGATCCACATTCATCGTCTAGACGTCGTATGCGTCAGAAACCTAGCCACTTGAATGACGGATACTGAAGCTCGCCTTCATATCCAACTCCCTTTTCTATCATTGCAGTTGGTGGGACGTATGTGGTGAAATGGGGCTGATCGCCCCGGCCTCCATTGTCGAACATCCGATCGGTCCGTTCCGCCAAAGTGACCCTCAATAACCACCTTCCAGAATCCCTTCCCATTCACCCGAGTCATTTATGCACAGCATACTCCGAATGCGGACCCCGATTCCCCACAGCAACCAACACAGGCCAACCAGAGTCGAAATTGTGACATTTACCCTCCCTCCCGTCTTGGTAGTTGCGTCACGGCATTGACGCATTAATCGTAGTAGATGCGGGGCGAAGGCGTCAATGTCGGGGATGGAGGCATCGGTACTTGATTTGCCTGTGGGAATCGGTGTGGTGGTTGAAGTCGGAGCTGGAGATGGCGCCGCATTGGACCTTGAGGCGGCGGTGATCATTGTGCGTTTTGTGTTTTGGGGGATGTAACACCACACCTAGAACGAATGTCAGTTGGACATTTTTGAAAGCCCGCTGGGGGTCGCTGCAGGAGACTAGGAAAGAGGGTCGACATTACATCGCGCGTCCACGGAATTCACCACATCGCAGAGGAAAAGTCCGGAAATCGGCTCCATAACGAAACATTCACATCAGGATAAGATCTTGCTATTCGGACGAGTGACGTTTCTGGTTGCATCGACCGTTATATGGGAAGGAGTGTCCGTTTACATTTCTCCAGCCTGGTCGATGAGATGGGTCTGGAAGTGAATGCGGAAAAGACTTCCAGGATTGAATATGCCCAGATATTTGCGTATCCCATTTCCAACACGTCATCCAACAAAACGCCCAATCGATCAAAGAATTAACAAGTCACATTCGAAAATCGTCGACGCCTTGGAAAGCCAGAAACGATTGACTTGTTTGCTAATGATAATGTTTATTGCTTTACTTCTTGTTTTTATATTCTCTTAGTCAAAAAACAACTCCTAACAAAAAATCTGTGAACTGAAATCACTTATGCATCGGTTTATACTGAAAAATCATCAAACGGAAACGGACAAAACTAAAGAATTCAGCTAAAGAAGCTAACAACACGACTAAAAAGTTGATATCGCTCAGTACTTCACTCGTACGGGCCGGTGGTATCCATCAGACAGTCAGCTACGGTCTCTAAGGTGTAGCCTTTGCTCCGCACCAGGTTGACGATGTCGTTGAGCGCCGCGTAGGTCATCACGACGGGGGTGTCGCTGTATAGAAAATGTTTCGCCGAAAACTGGGTCAGAAAACTTCATCTAAAAGTGGACAGATCCGAGCAGGAAAACAAGCAAGAAATCACCCACGTGCACCCCAAGTCCTCCAAGATAACCGGGCTGAATACTCACTGCATTCCCGTCAACCAGCGGTCAGTCGGCGGCCCATCAGCAGGGTCAATAGCGCTACGAACTTGTGCGAAGATGTTGGCGGCCACGGAACCAGTGGGTGGCTGCCAGTCTCGGTTATCGAGGTTCATGAGAATGATTCGGAAGCCCATGCTCCCCAAAACCGACTCGATGTTGGTATTGATGTCGAGGAAAGGCGGACGCATGTACGTGGGACGCTTGCCAATAACGCCGGCGATGATCTGGGTATGTAGAGGGAAAAGAAGGCATTATTAGTTCTGGGATGGTCGGGAACGGATGAAAGTGTACGTCACCTTGCAAACAAGGGATCAGAATACATGTCGTAACTTACATCCTGATTCTTCTTCATCTGTTGGATAATCTCGTCATCCGAGAGTGAAGAAAAGAACGGGTGACTGTACGAATGACTTGCAATCTGGTGCCCGTCGTTGAAGGCCTCCAAAAGCGTCGCACGCCGCGTGTCGTCGATCTCAATTTGGTTGCCGCAGACGAAGAACGTGGCGGGTGCGCTGAGGTTGCGGAGGGTTTCGAGGTAGACGGGAGTGATCTCTGTTGGGCCATCTGTTAACGTTTGAATCACAGAAAGGTGGGAAGAAAGGAGAAATAAAGATGTAAGTCTTGGGTCTTGATGGGAACGACTTTACAAGGAAGCAGCATCAAACACGATTCCAAACATCACCGCAGACTCTGTCCACTTACCATCAAAAGTCAACGCAAGCGATCCAGGCTTTCTGCAAGAATAGATTCCGATTCCCGGGGCCACAGCTGTAGGTGCTGGGCTCATATCGAATCCAGGTACTGGCGGCGCATCCGGGCACTTCACGAACTCGATTTTATCCACCCGATGTTGAGTATACCTGGAAAAGTACAGCCACGACATGCTTTGAATGCGCGTCACGGTCAGCCCAGGGAAATCTGCGAAGGGGACGATGAATTCGATAAAGTTGTCGACGCCGGTGAAGGTGACGTATTTGTTGGAGGGGGCAGTGAAGACGCGGAAAGATTTGGAGCAGTCGCGGTATCGGTCTTGATAACGGATGTCTGTAATGAAAGGAAGAAGAAATGGAATCG
The DNA here is from genome assembly GCA_027596845.1 of Quaeritorhiza haematococci. Lineage (NCBI taxonomy): Eukaryota > Fungi > Chytridiomycota > Chytridiomycetes > Quaeritorhizaceae > Quaeritorhiza > Quaeritorhiza haematococci. The sequence goes on along the minus strand of JADGJF010000748.1, from coordinate 6,992 downwards.
TATGAGAAGGGATATCTGTCATATTGCAAACGGGTAGAAAGCACGAACAAATCAGAACACCACCCCACGAAAAACGCAAGATACTTACAAAATGTAGCCCCTGCTTCTGCAGCCATGCGCATCCTCACCCCCGTAAAGTTACTCGCGTCAAAGCACCCTCCCTGCGGATCAAACACGGTATACCAGTACGATACATTCCGCGGAACAAAACTCAAGACCCCGTTTTCGACGGATTTGCTGATCATGGTTCCTTCATCGTTCGTTTCCCCGCCCATCATATTGAGGTTGCGCGCGACGCTAAAGTCGTCGACGAGTGTACCAGAGGCGCATCCGCCTGACGGGGTGGGAGAACTTGCTGAAGATGCCGTGGTGCTGGTGGTTAGCGAATCGGTGGCGGTAAAAGTTGAGGCGAAGTTGGATGGTGCCGTGGATGTCACGCCGGCGGACTCTGTTTTGCCAGGGGAACCGGTGGGCGATGACGTAATCTCCACCGATGTTGCTCCAGACGTGGACCCGGCGACTGTGGTGCTCGCTCCTGCCGTTGACGATGTTGATGTGCATCCCAGAAACCGGAAATTGGAAATCACGAATGTGGTGTTGGTGGACGGATTGAAGCCTTCCAAGGACAAGGAGAAGATGCGGCTTGGAACGATCCCACCAAACGATGAGAAGGGGATCACGACATCACTCGAAGCACCGGTCGCGAACTGCAACGCTGGGACCTCCGCGGGTATTATGAGAATGGGTGCCGCAACCGTGCCGCAATCCTCCTTTCCAACGCGTATCGCAACGTTCACGCTCGTTTTATCCTTGGATGTTTGGCCTGTGAGGGATTGGAGGGTGAAGCCGATGCCGCGGTAGGTCGACGCGTCGAAGCAGCTGGATGTCTGGTTGGAGGTGAAAATGGAGTACCAGTACGAGCTTGTTGATTTGGGAGTGATTTCGAGGCTGGTGTTTTTGGGCACTCTGTCTGCCGTTCCTGCACTGCTAGTTTCCCCTCCCAAGGAATTGGCGTTTGGACGGGAGAAATCGTCGATAGTGAGGTCGTTGGATGTTGATGTGCATGTGGCGCTAATGGCACTGGTGGGTGTGGGCGTTGCTGTTGTTGAAGACGATGAGATGATCGCGGATGTTGCAGCTGATGTTGCAGCTGATGTTGCAGCTGATGTAGACGCCGCGGCCGTGGTGCTTACTCCTACCGTCGACGAGCTTGAAGAGCAGCCCAAAAACCTGAAGTTAGAGAGAACAAACGAGGTCTTTGTTGCTGGATTGAACCCCTCGAATGCCAAAGAGAAGATGCGGTTTGGGACAATTCGATTGAACGACGAGAAGGGAATCACCACATCAGTCGAACCATCTGAGGCGAACTGCAGCGCCGGGATCTCCGCGGGGGTGATGAGGATAGGGACGTCAACCGTGCTGCAGTCCTCCTTTCCGACACGGATGACAACGTTCACGCTGGTACTCCCGCCCTGTGTGCCTCCTGCGCTGTTGACGGTTCTGAGAGTGAAGGCGATGCCCTGGTAGGCTGATGCGTCGAAACAACTGGACGTTTGGTTGGAGGTGAAAATGGAGTACCAATACGAACTCGTCGACTGAGGGGTGATTTCAAGGGTCGAGCCGTTGGGAACGCGCTCCGTTGTGTTTGCACTGCTGGTTTCGCCTCCCAAAGAATTGGCATTTGGACGCGAAAAATCATCGATGGTAAGGTCGCTGGATGGTGTCGTGCATTGAGCGTTGACGGTGGTGGCCGCGAGCGCGACGATAAAGGCCGAGAACAAGGTAAGTTTTCTCATCTTTCTTTCTTTTTTCTATGTTGTAGATTTGGTTTCTGTTTGCAGAGAAAAGAATTCGAGGGCCATGCGTTCTATTTGAATCCGTTCCTTTTCGTATGCACATGCGACACCGCCTCTGAAACTCAGACGAGACAGGGGCAAGTGATGCCCTTTTTGATGTACCGACGCATGAGGTTAAAATCCCGACGTGTATCCTGTGGTCGGCGAACGCTCCCCATGACTGAACATGTTGTGAGGGGCGTAGAAAAGGAACGTTTCTGACCTGGCCCACGTAATCTAAGTTGCGGGTGCAGCGAGGTGGTTTTTTGAATTGGGGCTATGGAACCGCCGCTGGGAGACAGAAAAAAAGAAAAAAAAGGGTTTGGAGGGGTGCCTCAACTGCTCGATGTTGAGGTGGAGACAGGGGAGGCGGTGCGGCTTCGGTGCGGCTTCGGTATTTTCTGGGATCCGTGCGGTGCGGCGGTAGTCCGCGTTCAATCATTTTCCTTCCCATTGAAGTCATGCATGGTGACTCCGAAATGCGCCGGGCATCGCTCAAAAGATGTGAAGTGTTGCCATGCAGTTTTCAGCCATTGGAGTGTTTGGGTTTTGAAGACTGTTTTCGAGGACATATCCTGATGGATCTTCTGATCAACGGGTATTCTGCGTCCGACCATGATGAGAATGATATATACCTCACAAAAACACGTCTGATGATCTTTGTTCGGAAAGAAAAACAAAATTAAGAGTAGGCTGGTTCCATTTTTTTCAGAGCCTCTTTATTTTCTTTTCATGACCGAATGAAATGACCGAATGAAAATGAATAATGATGTGAAATTGAAATCACAATATATGCCCTCATCCGAGAAGATTTTCCGTTTGACGCATCGTCCTTGGAGCCTCACGCAATGTTTTATTTGTGAACGTCAAATGAACATCATGACAACCATTGGAATAGAACATTAAACGAGCATCAACCATCCCAGCCAGCACCGTGTGTTTGTGGAAGGACTCCGACTGAACAATCGCGTCGCTGTCTATCATTCCATAGCCGTATATCTAGTTAGAATTCCCTGCGAGCAGAAGTAATCAACAGATTCGAGGCTCAAACCGGCCTCTACCAAGTTTCTACCTCCCTTCCCACCCATCTTAGCGTCCTCCAAAGCTACAACGTCAACCCCAAATTCTTCCCATGCGCAGCCTCACCATGTTCCGCTTACCCGACGGCAGCTTTTTCCCCTGCCATCCCTTGTATCCTCCAAATCACAACTCACCACTAGAGCATACGGGTCGGAACCAGAATGCGAAAAGTCAAATGGTATGGCCGGTACTGACCTGCGAAGTGGAGAAGTGGGTGGTGAAGATAAGGTACGTGTCGTATTTGGGATCACAAACACAAGCGGCAGACTAGTTCTGGATCTGCTAAATACTATGGTCGTCAACCGGAAAGTTCAGACTCCGACTGGCAAGCGGCAGAATCCAAATTTTGTAAGGGCTTGCTCTTGTGAAACATTGTATTTCGCTGTATCACCAAATTCACCACTCGATTTTCTTGGGACGATGGGACCCACTGTGGATAAAGGTGAGCGCTCGCGATTAACTTGGTCTCCATCGATTTCGCCACCAGAGAAGAATCGCATATTGACGTTTCCTCATTCAATCAGCGGATTTGAGCGCCACACTGGTGAAATGCTGTGCCGAGGTAAGATCTTGGGTTTCATTGTTTCTTTTTCTTCAACACCCCCACCTGTTTTCCTTTTGTTTTTAACCTGTTTACTTCACCCGTCCCTTTCAAGATTGTGAACGAGCTCATCGCAGCTCACAAGGCCAAGAAAGATGTGAACGTGGGGGCTCTTAAGAGCAGAGTTTCTCGGAAATACAAGCTCAGCACACAGCCGAAGCTCGTGGACATTATTGCAGCTATCCCGGAACAGTACAAAACCGCACTTCTTCCCAAATTGAAGGCCAAACCGATTAGAACAGCTTCTGGGGTATTAATGGAATATCATTTTTTTCTGGATGAAGTTTCTTGTGTTCAAAGAGACCTTGCGGTCTTGGTTGCGATGGGGAAGGTGAAGAGACTGATCCGGGCTTCCCCTTTGTTTCCTTCGCAAAAGATTGCGGTCGTGGCTGTCATGTGCAAGCCGCATCGCTGCCCGCACATTGCAATGACGGGGAACATCTGTGTGTAAGTATTTGATCTTTGAATCTGGAAAATCAGTCAACCGCAGCGTTTAATTGAATATTTCCTGCCCTCGGATAGATACTGCCCTGGTGGACCAGATTCGGACTTCGAATACTCCACCCAATCCTACACTGGTTATGAGCCGACCAGTATGCGTGCCATCAGAGCTCGTTACAATCCCTACGACCAGGCCAGAGGTCGTATTGAGCAGTTGAAGCAGTTGGGTCACAGCGTCGACAAGGTGATTATTTCGGGAGGCTTACGAAAAAAGGTTTTATCGAAAGTAGGACGCTTATCTAACCGGAATCCATGCCGCAGGTCGAATACATCATTATGGGGGGCACATTCATGTCTTTGGCAGAGGACTACCGGAATTGGTTCATAGCGAATCTCCATGATGCTTGTTCGGGACACACCAGCAGCAATGTAGATGAGGCCGTTCGGTACGTTTTTGTTAAGGGACGCCTTTGGAGTTCATTCCGTCATGTCAAACTAACTGAAGCTTGGAATACACCCAGATTTTCGGAACAGAGTCAAACCAAAGTCATCGGTATCACCATTGAAACGCGTCCGGACTACTGTTTGAAGCCTCACTTGAGGTATGTTGTTATGTTCTTTTGAACGAGTCGCGCCTGTACATCGGCTAAACTTGAAAACTCGCCGGTTTTTAGTCAAATGTTGCGGTATGGGTGTACCAGGTTGGAAATTGGTGTTCAGAGCGTGTACGAAGATGTCGCTCGCGATACGAACAGGTACGGGTTCGCTATAAAAATTACAGTGTTAGAGATTTGAAGCCTTCTAACCAACGCTTTGAAAATCCTTCAAAAGAGGACACACGGTCAAGGCTGTGTGCGAATCATTCCAGCTCGCAAAGGATGCTGGCTACAAAGTTGTTGCACACATGATGCCGGATCTTCCGAACGTGGGGATGGAGCGCGACATTGAGCAGTTTAAGGAGTACTTTGAAAACCCGCAGTTCAGAAGTGATGGTCTCAAACTATACCCAACTCTGGTCATTCGGGGAACAGGTTGGTTGTGCTTCTCTCATTGGAAGTTGAGATTATATTTTGGATTCCTAAAGTTCTGTACCCGCAGGATTGTACGAATTGTGGAAGACCGGACGCTACAAGAACTACACCCCCGAAGCACTTGTTGACCTGGTTGCTCGCATTTTGGCCTTGGTTCCTCCGTGGACTCGTGTTTACCGTGTGCAACGGTAGGTTCATCGCTGGACACTTCATCACTGTACGTTGTTGCTGAAGTCGATCTCCTTCTTTCTTCCCTGTTGATAGTGATATTCCCATGCCGTTGGTCACTTCTGGAGTCGAACACGGTAACTTGAGAGAGTTGGCCCTGCAGCGTATGCGAGACATGGGATCAGAGTGCCGAGATGTTCGGACCCGTGAAGTCGGTATCCAAGACATTCATAACAAGGTGCTTCCCGACCAAGTTGAGCTTATCCGTCGGGACTACACGGCCAACGGAGGGTGGGAGACCTTCTTGTCCTATGAGGATCCCCAGCAGGACATTCTCATCGGTTTACTTCGGCTTCGCAAGTGCTCGGAGGCGACGTTCAGACCGGAAATGAAGCCGACAATAACGAGGACCGTGGAGGAGGAAGATGAGAATGGACAGATTGTGACAAAGACTGTTACGGAAGTTGGGCAGTGTTCGATTGTGAGGGAATTGCATGTGTACGGGACTGCGGTTCCGGTTCATAGCAGGGATCCGACCAAGTTCCAGCACCAAGGTTTTGGGACTCTGTTGATGGAAGAGGCCGAGAGGATCGCAAGGGAGGAGCACGGAAGTGTGAAGATTGCAGTTATTTCCGGTGTGGGGACGAGGCACTACTACCGGAAACTCGGATATGAGCTTGATGGTATGTTCTTCGAAAATCTTGCGCTCGACTTGCCCTTTCCCCCCAATTTGGCTTGAACGAAATGCTGAGATGTCCCCCTTCTTTCTTTTAGGACCTTACATGTCGAAAATGCTCATATAATCCAAAGGGAACCTTAGTTGTTGCGCATAGTCTCGCTGTAGTTTTAGATAAATGAATGTCGCGAACCCATTTACCATGTATACTTGTTTCTTTTTCCACCAGACATTTGTTGTTTTCCGTATTTATAGAAAATCCCAAAAATCCCAAGAGAGTGTGGTTTGTTCTCGCTAAGTGTGGCTCTGGGTGTTGATGGAGTTGGCGTCCCAGCCAGGCATTGGCGCCCTTCTGTACTGGATAATCGGATTCATCTTACTGTCTGTTGCATTCTTCGTTTTCCTTTTACCCCTCGACCACATTGCGAAGCAAACACCGGGGGTGAGTCCTTTGCGGCGCCATCCCATTCACGGCGTCGACCGTGCTTTTTGACCCATGAACACACCAACTGACATTTCCTTTGAAACCTGATCAACCCAACAACCAGAGCGATCCAACCACCTACGTATCCGCCAGAATGCAGCTGAAACGTCGTAGTAGCTTCTAGCAAGGACCAAACAGAAGAACAAGGAACAGATCTTCGCACGATCCACACCGCTCACTTTTGAGGAATTGAGGTGTGACGATGAAACAACATCACCATGAAGTGACGATACTCTGGCCAAGACATCTCAAGCTAGGCGGCGGCATTAACGTGAAGGGGGTTGAGACGGATCAGTACGCCGTGTTGCTGGGTCACGTTGTTGCGGGACGGTTCGTGTGTGTTCAGGCGGAGTTGCCGGTGTCGAAGGTGTGGAATGGGAACTCACTTTGGGTTGCAGAAGGGGGGGGAGAGGAAGAAGTGTGTTGAGGGACTCGTCAGGGTACTGATATGCATTTTTTTGGACGTTTCGGGGTTTTTAAGGAAGATATCATCAAGATGAGGGCAGGAACGGTGAAGACAATGTCGACGGTTTGGGGAAAGTGGCCGACTGGTGTTGAGAGGCCTGTGCCTGTGGGGTGGAAGCGCCCTAGGAAATCGGCGGTGAAGTTGAATGGTGGAGGTAGGTATTTTGCTTTGGGACCGAGGAGTGATTCTATGGGTGAGGAGGAGAGGGGG
>JADGJF010000747.1:0-15344 GCA_027596845.1 Quaeritorhiza haematococci | reverse complement strand
GCGGGGGGGTGTTGGGATTTGGGGGGTACTGGAGGTTCGCATTTGGTAAGGCACTTGGTGAGGATGTGCTTCTACTGAGTCAGGTTTATTTGCACTCTAACCAATGTGCAAAAAATGCCAAAAAAAGAAAAGCTATCGAAAAATACCAAGCCAACAGGGCCTTTTCATGACCGGCATGCCAACCAGTTCTCTTTTTGCAGTGTCATCGCTTTCATCTGAGTCCGTGTCAATGACGGTTTCACCATCTCCCCTGACCTCACCATCCTGAGACTCAGGTCCCTGTCCAAACACTTCCTCTTTTCCTCCTTCTTTGTGATGGCCCTGATGTTGCTCGCTGACCACTTCTGAGGGCATAGGCTCCTCGTTCGCCAAAACTGAAGATGTTGATGAGGTTCGAGTATCAGCAGTGACATCAGGAAGAGGCACAGATGTGCTTTCCAGCACGTCATCGCGGTCAGACGACGATCCTTGACCGACCGATTCGTTAAGGAAGCTTCTCATCTTCTCAACCTCCTGAATGATGTTGTCGAGTGCCGAATACGGGGAATCCAACTCCTCATACTTTCGTTTCCGTCCTGCGGATTGCGAAAGCAACGTTGTCGAATCTGGCTGCTCGTCTCTCGAAAACACATCGGGGGACCCGTGCTGTTCCTGACGAGAAGTACGGAGCTCCCCAACCGCCTCACGTAAATCCTCAAGACCACCTTCGAGCTTGGCAAATGTTTCATCCCAATGCCTTCTGAGTTGCTCTTGCATTTGCGTGAACAAAGCAAACTCATCGAGTTTGGTCTTTGCGTACTCCAGCGTCCGAGAAAGTTCCTCGTATTCGATGTTCATTTTTCGAAAACGCTCCTTCGTTTTGATCCGTTTCTTGTCCAGAGTGAGCAGATGTTCGTTTATCCTCGCGACGTCACGCTGAACGGATTCGTAGCATTGCTGGCATTGAAGCGAAGAAAGCGTGATCTTCTCACAAATCTTCTCGTCTACTCGGACCATGGTCTCCTTGATCTTGTCGTCGATCTTCTGTTGTAGCTTCAATGTCAGGTGAGCTGAAGATCCGGTGAGTTTTTCGTCCATAATATGCAGATTCTGTTTGCTTGTTTCCGCCAGCCGCCGCTCCAGTTGTTCATGAGCGCTTGAAAGCCCTGCTAATTCCTTTTGCACATCCACAAGTTGACTCTCCTCACGCTGTGGTTGGTGCTCTCGGAACTCCTTGATTTCATTCGAAATAGTTTGCAGAAGTCGACCGTGCAAATCTTGCAAGTTGTTGAAGTCTTGCTTCAAGTTGTTGTGTTCCGCAGACACCGTGTTCATCCGATCTCCCACATCAAGCAACCCCTTCTTGTTTTCTCCACGCATTCCCTCCAAAGCACCCAATCGCTGCTCGAAATTCCGCTGCTTATCTTCCGCATTCGACAGCTGCTCGGCGAAGGTGTTGCGGACGTCCGTTTGTACTGTAGCGAAATGCTGCTGGTTAGCTTCCTGTTGTGCGGTGAGAAGGTCGACCTTTGTTTGGAGTTGCTGGATCGTCCTTTGAGACCGCTCGTCTCTCTCTTGAAGTTCTTTCAACAAGTTTTCGATCTTCTGAATCCTTTCGGGTTGTATCTCCGTCCCCACTTTCCGCGGCGACCGTGGAAGGATATCGTCTATCCGGGGTTGGCGAGTTTGTTTAGAAGAAGAAGCTGAAGGAAGGACGTATGGCCCGTTTTCACCATTTCTCGATGGTGTGGAAGGTGCTTTGAGAGGGGAGACGCCATCAAAATCAATCGCTGACGATGGTGCACCACCATTATGGGCCGTTTGTGGTTGGCTGTTCCTCAAATCGATCGCCGGTTGGCGTTGTAGATGGACACCAGACGAACTGTGAGGCGTTCGCTCTCTGTGTCGTGACGGTGACGGGGAACTTTCCTCCGACCGATAGGGCTCTCTGTCCCATGACGAATCAGCTTCATCGAGGTCTTTGGATGGAGTCGGGGCTTTCTTCGCACGTGTCCTCTGGCTTTGGCGCTTCGATGAACCAGGTGTGGTTTTGATGGGAAGAAAATACTCGTCGTCGGAAACATCTGCCTTCTTTCTGCGACCGCCCCGCGCAACAGGTTTCTTTTTTGTTTTGACACTTGCCAATCCACGTGCCTCGAATACCGTGTCCGGTGAATGCAGGCGTTCTTCTTTGACCATTCCCTTGGTGTGGGTACCGTCTTTCTGCGTTTGCCGTGATGACTCGCCACGGTTAGGTACTTCGGGTTGGGAGAAGGACATCCTTAATGGGTGATGGTCGGCGAGATCCAGAAAGGTCGTGGATTCGAATGACAGTCCGGTTCAGACCGCTGCCGCCCTGGTTCGAGTTCCTGGTCCATTTGTATCTTATAATGAAGCCGACGATTGCGCAACAAACCAAGAAAACGACTGCAACTGCCAATGTGGTCATCTTCCAGTTACTTGAATCGTTCAAGGATCCATCGCCGTCAGAGCTGCTGCCATTATTGCTGGTTTGCACGTTGGAATCCCCCGAGTTATTACTGTTGACAGTGTTGCGGGCGAACGAGGTAGTGGATCCCGTTACTTGACCCGGTTGGCCCACCGACGGAGCAGAAGAGGCGTTTGCCGTGCCACTTGCACCAGACTTGCACTTGTTGCGCCGTTCTGTGGCCCTGTAGATGGTGCTGGGTTGTCGATCGAGCTAATGTTTGAGGGAACTGAAGCCGAGGCAGCTGTGGCACTGGCTGTGGCATCTGCAGCGACGGGAGCGGCACCCCTGGGGACGATTTGTACAACCCCCGTCCTCAACAACGCAATCTTTACCCAACATCGTTGAACCGATTGCGCATAATTGACCCAGTGACATTCCCCCTCCGGAAGACTAGCACACAACTCATGACAGCCCTCTAAAGTCCTCCCTCTCACACCAAAGAAATCACATTATCGAAATTGACGATATCCCCCGGTATCTGCACCGTTGGAGCCCCGCGAAAAAGCGTAACCCAGGACTCCGGCGGATTTGGTTGAGCTCGTTTTGTTAGACATTGTCCGGATTGGAAGGTGGCGAAGTGGCAGTTGGAACCTCTCGCTTCGCAGATAGATGCACAGGCACAGGCGTCCGCGGCGGGGGTGGGGGGTTCCTCAAATTGTGCTCGGAGTGATCCTGTGTATGGGACGCTTCGATCGGGGACGACTGTGTATTGAGACGAACCGATTGTACATTGTGCATTTACGAAAGATAGAGAAGATGTGAAGGCGATGAGGGGAACTATGCCGAAGAAAATCTTCCACAATGCAGTCGTCATGTTGAGTGTGTACTTCCTCCTCTGCTTCCTCCTCTGCTTCCTCCTTCGTCTTTGGTATTTTTGATCATTCTATCACCTTGGGTACCTGGGCATCACACTTTTTGGGGCATTCTCTGATATCTCACTCTGGGGCGGGTAGGGTTTCGCAACGCTCCCCATAATACCTACTTTTTCCAAGGCAGATGATAATGAATTACAGCAGATATTACAGTAAATATCAGCCAGACCTTGGCCACCATATGTTCACCATCTCCGCCAATACTAATGTTTACTTCTAGCCTGGCAAAGAAGTTCACAATTCTAAGGTATATTACGTCCGTATCTGGCTAATCAAACGAAATTATGGTACAGATTCAGCTCTATCCAGACATTTCTTTTCCAACATCAATACCCAATATGCATCCAGATACGTATCAAGAAATTATTTCTGTAAGTGGTTCGGACTCGGCTGCTCATTTGGTGTTGGTACTCAGTAACAAGGGATGTAATGCTCTTCTCGCCGTTTTCGGACAAAGCTCGTCCTGATAGGTACAGATGCGGTGGATGATAAAGTGCTGCCGAGCATTCTACATTGTTGAATAAGGAGATGCTGGTATGCCAAATGAAGCATTGTGAATGTGATGACGATCATAAGTGAACATTTGGTCCGTTGAACCCAGTTTCCCAGTCAAATCGCGGATTCGAACCATGTGGCGATCCACGCTGCGGCGTCTCCCCCGTGACCGTTGCTTCAACCAACGCTTGGTCAGAAAGAATACGGCGATTCCCAGAAGAGAGAGCAGAGTCACCGTAACGACTATTATGGCGGCTATCCTCCAGGGACTTGAATCGCTCGAGTCGCTGGAAGATTGATTGTTGGAATCCTTTGCTGCGGTGTTGTTATTGTTATTGTTCCCGTTGCGAGAGACTTGACCGACAGATGAGACGAAGGTGACATTCGTGGCACTATTCGCCGCGCCGTTTGATGGTTCCGAAGACCCAGATGATGTTGAGGTGGAAAGGCCTGAAGACGGCGATGATATCTGCGTTCCCGGATTGGCCGCTGCTGGACCGTTGGAGGCTGAGGGGTTGGAAGGTCCCGGAGGTGATGCGGATGCCGGTGGAGCAGGTGCATTTGAAGGCGATACCCTATACAAAAGCGATACCCCCACGTCGCTTTGCGCAATCTTTACATAGCACCACCTATTCACCTGCAAATAGTTGAACCAAGTGCATTGGTCGTCAGGAATGCTCATGCACAAGTCGTGACACCCCTCCACGCTCCTTCCCTCAACCTTGAAGTAATCCCGGTTGTCGAAACCGGGGATATCCCCCACTATCTGCAACGCCGAACCCGCCCCACGGAAAACATGTATCCACTGCCCGTCTCGAGGTTTAGTCCGTTTCGTTGTGCACTGTCCTGACTCGAAGGTGGCGAAGTGGCAGTTGGATCCTCTACCTTCGCAAATGGATGCACACGCACAGGCGTCGGCAGCAGGTACTGGTGTGTCTTCATACTGTGCATCGGCGGAGGAGTAGGGAATGTTGCGGCCAGTGACGACGGCGTACTGGGAGGAGCCCGCAGTGCATTGGGCGAGGCACTGGTGCGTGGTGAGGGCGAGAGGTATCAGAAGGGCGAACAGTTTCTGGATTGGCGGCGCCATGATGTGATGGAAAGGAAAGTTGTGGCCAGCTTTGGGTTGTTCTGACGCAAAGTAGGTTGTACTTTTACCTGGATTTACAATGCCTTCAAAGCCTCAAAAGAAAAGCCCCGTTTAGTGTGACGACATGCCACCTGGACACCTGCCTGGACACGAACCGACCCCAGTGCCCCCATAGTGCCCATCAGAGGCAACATGGCGAACTCCTGCGAACTCCTGCAAACTCAAAGAATCGAGACTGAATGTGGACTGAATGGGTTTGTGATCGAATTTTAGTTGCATACCGGAGTTGCATGCGTCCCCTCGCTGCTTCAAACGATGTGAACACAGCTTCGAAACCAAACTTTCCAACCATTTTATTGAAGTCTGGTACAATTCTACGGTATGAAAGAATTAACATGTCTATACAGCTAACAATGTGGATCTGTGAATCCGTTACCAAGGTGGACTGCGACTTTCTACGTTGCATCTGCATGTGTCCCCATCGTCCCTCCCCCAAGGGTCGATGCATCAGATGCTACTCCTATTGCAACCAACTCGTCAAAGTTATGCGACTCCAGTGTCCACCCCGGCGAAAGATCCCCCGCACTGTACCTGGATAATACAGATGCCGAACTTGGGAAGGGCGGAAGTAACGATCCCGCCGCAGGTGGTGGTATAAGGATGCTGACGCTCGAAGTGCTGTGAGGTCGCCCCACTTTGACTGAGTTTGCAGGTAGTATCAGTTTGCTCGGTATCCCAGAAGCGGGGCTGGTTTCCTTCCGTCTTTTCAAATATCTGTGGGCGTACTGGAACCCATAGACAGAGCCGACCACCAGACACGCCCCGCCGACGCCCGCCACGACAGCAATGGTCGCCGAGTTCGAGTTGTTGGATTGAGTCGAAGATTCAAGTTGGCCTTCTGTGGACTCGCTCGTGCGGGAGCTGGTATCGAGGGCAGGAGCTGGATCGTTGTTGCTGTTAACAATGTTACGTTGATTTGAGACTGGACCGGTGGCAGGGACCGCGCTGGTCTGACCGACGGTTGAAGAATCCAATGCATTGGCGTTTGCGGATTGCGTTATTGCGCCGGCGGAGACTTCCAGGGGTGTGGCTGGTGTAGTTGACGGCGAGGAAGAACCAGTACCGGCGACTAGCGAGTTCGATTGTGTGGTGTTCGAGGAAGGGGATCCTATCGGGTAGAGGAAAGTGGCAGTGGTGTCTACTGCCGCGATTTTCACATAACACGTGTTGGTCCTGTCTACGAAATTGATGAAATGGCATTGGTCTTCCGGCAGACTTTGGCAGATATTGAAACAGTTTTCCAGAGAGGCAGGTATCCGATTATATTGCATGTTGTTAAAGTCGGGGATATCTCCGTTGAATACGATGGTCGGGGCGGCCCGAAAGATGGTTCTGTAATTGCCGTCTCTCTCCTGCGTTCGTTTAATGGTGCATTTCCCATCCGCAGTGAATGTTGCGAAGTGGCAATCCGTGCCTCTTGTGCCGGAAGACGCAGCGATTCGGCGGTGCTCATCGCAGATTTTGGCACAAGCGCAGGCGTCCGCCGCATCGACAGGGCGGTCTTCCCAGTCGTCCCTACGTGAGTGATGAAAGACGTTTCGACCGGTGACGATGGCATATTGGGAGGACCCAACTGTACACTGCTGCGCATTTGACCGCTGGATGGTCAGTGCCGACAATGCCAAGACTAGGATGTGTACTGTTGCTCCACGCATGGTTAGAGATGTCGCTCGACGCGTTGGGGGGTGGGTGAGTATTCAGCGGTGGAACTAATGCGGCATGATACGGTCGCTGGTCGACAGGTCGTCGCTTTCCAGTCACTTTTCCGGTCACTCTCTCGTGGTCTCTTGCTTGTTGAGGGGTGAGTTTGGATTGAGGTGTGTTTGGAAACTGGTGGCGCCAAAGGAGTGAGGCGCTAGGGAGGCTTGTTGGTTTTCTGTGCGGTGAGCGGTTTCCTTGTAGTCCAAAAACTTCCAAAAAAGGCAAGTATTGAAAGGACCCTTTTGTCTCACAGAAACAACGTGTACGACGTTTGATTCCGCGGAACACAAATCACCAAGCAAGTTCAAATCTGAGACAGGCGCGCGACCATTCAAGGGCAGGCGCTGGGATACATGAGGTAAGGACGGTAAGGAGTGTGAACATTTGGTGAATACCTATTCAGGCAGACATCCAGGTAGTCTCCAGGTAGCTTCATAGCCCTCCCAACCTAGCCAAACCAGAGCCAGACCCATAATTCAGGTGGAGGTCTTGCACGCATTTACTCTCCACAATGTACATCGCGGTTTGTTTCAATACCCTTCAGCCTGTCCTTCAGCAAACGACTTGGAAACTGACTTGGAAATAGTACTTCAGTTCCACTTCGAGCCTTCAGCCCGTTCTTCTTGTTCATCATTTTACGGGTAGCCAAACGGTTGGAGCATCTGAGCCCGACATGTGGTAACGGGAAAAGAGTGTGATCCCGGTATACATCAATAAAAGATACATCCTATCCTTGTTATGCTCTGGCCTTACTCTCGAAGAACGTGATTGCATCTCACAAAAAGACCAAAGTCGAGACGTGAAATCGAACTTTCCCCTTGCGTGCCTTGCGCAACAATGTGACACCTCACTGGGAACTCAGCAACCATGTCGACAACAGAAACTCGATTCCAATGTTCGCTATATGGCCTTGTTCAGTCGCCGACTCTACCACAGCTACTGGATCGCCTAGTGGGACTGTGTAATGCTGTTGACTTCAAAGGGGAGACGAACTTTTTGGAGCAAGAGCTGGTTTACATACCTGCTGGTGAGCATTTCCTGCAATGAAGACAGATCTGTGCATATTAGTCGGTGTGGGACAGCGAGAGGAAGGCTGAATGAGCGATGCGGAAGGGTGGGAGGAAATCAAAGGACCGGCGCAAGATGGACGGATCGGATCAGTTTGCCCACTTCAACTGACTCACACGATCCTGTTTTTCTGGCTGATGTTTTTCTCGACCTTCGAAAGTCGAGACGCCCTTTGGCCCCGCACGAAACGACGATGTCGTGCTGCGTCTCAGAGCATCCGCTCTCGATGAAAACGGCTCTTTTGTAAAATTTAAATACCGGAAATGGTACGCTTTGGAAAGTAGAGTACTGTGGGTTACCAACTTGCTGGCAAGTAAAACTTGTTCTCAAACATCAAGCTTCCTTTTTCCACAACGTGTAGGAAACTCTGCCAGCTTGGACCCCCCGAACCTTTGAAACAAGGAAAGCCGCAGACAAATTACCGCGTTATATACGAGTCTGGAGTTGAGGGTGATGTTTTCAGATACGTGGAGTTGCTCGGGTACAAGTAGGTAAAAACCCAAAGAAATCATCGGACAGATTCTTCATTGTCACTTCTTTTTGCACACCCATCGCCTAATTTCTGTCTTTGCTGCCTAGGTTCAACTTTGAATTTGTGAAAAAGGGGTTCATATTTAGTTTCGGAGCATTATCTATCACTATCTCGCAGACTTTCAAGGTAAGCATTCCAGGAAATGACCGGACGCAAGCTACAGTATCATGAGCATGACCCTTTTATACTCAAATCTTCCAACTCATTTCTCGCCCCGTGTCTGACAGCTTGAACAAAAGCACCAAATCTCGTCGGCAAAACGGTTGAATCCCGACGATGATTCGTGGTGGTTGGTGGAGGTGATATCACCCATGGTCAAACAAGAAGCAGTGGCGAGGGCGAGTGAAGAATTATTCATGCTTGCATCGTATCTTCGAGGGTGAGTTTTGGGAAGCCTTTGTTTCGTTATAGGACGTATTTTTTGAACCAATGCAACAACTCCTAATTTCCTTTTCCCCTGTTGTCGTCGGTTCATCGGCTTCCCGTTCTTTAACACCTGCTTCATTTTCATTCCACAACTTTCCAGACTGGTGGATCTGGGTGTCATAGACCACGTTGTCCTTCAAAACAAAATCCCCTATGAGAAACATTAGGGCAGGCAACAGAAGCTCGGGCGCTTCTTTGCCTCGCACTTGCTGTAAATTCGTTGCCAACAGCTGATATAGCATCCCTGTACATTGTAATCAATCATTTAATATATCTAGATATAGAAACTCGTACTTTGAGCTCTCCCCTCTGCATCAGACGAGCACGGATTCCGTGTTCCTGATTAGAACATGTGAACAACAAGGCTTTGCATTAGTCCCTTTCGCCGAAAATCAAGTCTATTTACCCCTTCATCCACGTTTAGAATGGCGGGCTTCATCAGTCAGATCTTGCCCAGATACCACTTGATACCCCCCTCTTCCCTTCTGCGTCTCTTTCCAACTAGCTGTCACTTCCCAATCCTCTTCCCTGCAAAGCCCCTACAACCATATCGCATTTGGCGATCCACCTCTGTCGGAGCGCTCTGGCAATGGGTGCGTTCAAGTCGTTTTCCGCGTCCATGTTCACCTCCTTGTTGCCATCACCACGATTATTCGACAAATGATCGAGTTCCCTGTGTGAGTGCATTAGTTGGTGGAAATTGGTGGAAAGAAGAAAATGAAAGAAAATCAGTGAAAAGGAGGCGGCCCCAGAAGGAAGTCGCGTACGGCGCAAAATACATCAAAGGACATAAAAAAAAAATGCTTGTGAAGGGAAAAAACGTAGGGTAGAGAGACGCAAGGAGAAACTTACTCAACAAGAGTCCTCCTCACTAGCTCCCCCACCATCCGTTTCTCGAACCCAGGCGAAACACGCTCAGCTTCCCGAATACAATCTTGAAACCTGCTGATGAGCACTGACATGGGTGAATCCAATCCTTTCTTTCGTCCTGATTCTAGTCCCACTTTCGCAACCGCTTTTGATTTGGATTTTGAATCCAAAGACGACGGTGTGGAGGAGGCAGTCTGTGATGCGCAAGCCTCCATGAAAGGACCTAAAGGACCTAATGATGAGGATGATAAGGAGAGGGGAAGAGAAGTGGAGGCTGGTTGTGGTTGTGACTGTTTACCTGAAACATCTGGTTTGTTCTTGTTGCTGTTGCTCCTCCCCGATGCCTGACGAGCCATATATTTCCACAAAGGTGTGCCCGGTTTGGTTTGTTGCGTCGCCTCCGACATTGTTACCCCCGCCGTCGTCTTCATGGCTGACACTTCTGACTTCTCACTCCCTCCATTTGAAAGTCTGAAGCCACCGCCTTCCCCACCCACATTGTGATTTAATCGGCGTTTGAATGATGGCGAGTCTACCACCGAGTCACGGTCCCGATTGGATGGCACCGGTGGCGGTGGTGTATAGCAAACGCCCGCCATCATCATGATATCGAAACTTGATGCTCGATCGTCCTGTGAAAGTCGTTTTCGGTGATGTGCAGCTGCTTTGCGGATTGGAGCGCTTTCAGTTCCCGAGGCTGGTATTCTGGCGGAGCCACTGCCTGTATCCTCCAATGCCTAGAAGAAGAACAATGTCCATAAAAAGACTTAGAACGGAAAGGAGCAGAGAAAATCCACAACATTCCTGTAGTTTCAGAGCGAAGACTCACAAGAACGAACCTTCAAAACAGCCGAGAGCAACATTCCTTCTTCCTGCCCTTGCACAAAGGCTCCCACATCCACCTTCTCCCCCCTCTGTCGGTCATCCTCCCTTCCCCCGCGTTTCGCTCCTTCCCCACCATTAATATGACGCTCATCAACGACGGCCGACCGCCCGTTATCCATCTCCGCGGCAACTGCGATGGGCACAGATGCCAAACGGGCCCCTGTGACCACACCCCTCTCGCCCTCCATTTTGTGAACAGTCCACGCTTCAGAACGCTCATTGCCCTTTTTACGTCCAGGATGATCATCGCCGTTCGGATGATTCTGGTCTTTTGCAGATTTGGTAGACAGGTCGAGTGGCGCCCGTCTCCTTACAGCTAAAGGCGACCCTGTCGAAGACGACGCAACCGAAGACAAAGAACCAGAAGAAGAAACGACAGATGCAGCATGGCGGTCCTCCATAGACACTTGCACTCGACTAAACGAAGATGAAGAATCAGCATTGAAAGAGATCGACGAGGTGGACAATGAAAAGGCCGAGGACGCAGCTTCTTGTTGCTGGCATATGCTTGAAGACGATGATGATGAAGAGGATGATGATAGTGCGTATGATACGTGGCTGCTACTGAAGATGCTTCCGTTGCTGCTTTTGCGGTCGGTGATGTCCCATCGGACTCTGTGTTCGTAGGAGTGCTTGGTTTGTGCGTTGTTGGATTGGTTGGGGTCGTCTGTCCGCGTGTCGGATGTCATGGTGGGATTTTTGGTGCTCTCCTTTTTCTCCGTTCCAGATGTCTTTGTTCCTATAGCTGAGGACTGCTCGGATGTCGATGGTGGCCGGCCAACATCAGGAGCAGTGGGGCCAACATGAGATATGATGTTTTTGCCCTTGATGTCATCATCAGCATTAGCCGCCTTAGGAGGCACAGTCCGTTTCACACCCTTCCCTGCCGACCGTGGTTCCCGTCTCTCAATGAATCCACGTTTCCCGGGAAGACGCTGCTCATTTTCGCGACGAGGAACATCGGGGCTCTGCTGCCATTGTGCATTGCTCATTATTTGTTGTTTCTGCGGAGTGGTGTTGATGACCGTATTCGTCGCCGGCACCGGTATTTCAACCCCCGGTACGCGCAACGGGGGTCTTCAATATCCGAGGAAGCCATGAAACCGACCGCGTATCAAGAAACCAAGACAGTTTGACGACATTTTCAGCTTCATCGCCAACAATAAGGAACTGACGAATATTCGCATTTCGTGAAGGCGACCACTTACTCACGCACCACGTGGGAGGACGGAGAGAGACTTGTCATTCCAATGATCATGGGTTGATCATTTCTGGACGAACGATTCTGCCGATCGGAATCTTTCTTTATTGCGCTCAGAATTTTTTTGGAATCCGTATCGTCGAAAATCCACGAAACATCGTTGCTAACATTACTCGAGATCTTGGCATTTGAATTGACAAGTTTGGTGGGTGAAGGCGATGCAGCCGCTGTGCTGTGCCATCAAAAGAAAATCCCATCAGATTATACTCAGAACGCACCATTACTACCACATAAACAAAAACAAATACTTACTGTTTATGTGCCGGGCTAGGCGTCGGTTTCCCAGGTGACTTCATCGAATGTTGCTTCGCCCCTCCCTTGTGCGGGTTCCGAAACTTCTGGGCAGATTTTGCGGCATTTTCAGGGACTTGGGACCAGACTTGGTATCTCCCCACGATGCCTTTGAGCTCGCTTACGTGACCGGCGTTTGCGATGAAAGGGTGTGCTAGAAGCTCGGTCGCAGTTTGGCGCTTTGTTACGACAAACAAGCGCGAAGTTAGTGATTTGCCACATCAGCTTGGAAATGGGAAGAAAGAAGGGGGAGTGTTTCGAAGACAGAAATACGTACTTGACTTGGACGTTTCGCAAGACATTTGTCAATAAAATCGCAGAATTCTGGGGAGAAGGTTTTGTTGCTGTCGCCTTGAAGCCGGGGCGGGTCTTCTTTTGGTATGAGGAAAAGCACCTTCATGGGGTGCAAGTTGGCTCGCGGTGGTAATCCTCTTTTGGGAGAGAGGTAAATGTATCAAACATAAAAAGCCTTATCCCGTTTGTATGGCTCCAGAGTAGAATTGAGTTGTTTGCAATTCAACTTACTTTGCGAGTTCGATGGCTGTTATACCTAAAGACCAAATGTCGGCCTTGGCGTCGGGAAGGCAATAGGTATCAAAAACGTGGAGTCAGATACTTTCCACGTTGGTGAACGGAAAATCAAGATCACAGAGGTCAAGCTAAGAACATTAAAAAACCTTGGCATTGTACGCAGATCGCAATATAACTTCCGGCGCCATCCAATACGGAGTCCCCACAAACGTATTCTTCTTCGTTATCGTCGCAGTAATCTTCAAAATTAACCCCACCCCCAATCCAAAAAAAAAACCCATCAGCACCTTCACTTCCCAAACTCAACGATTCATTTCAAACTGCAAACGTCACAAGATCCCCCTCACCTGCCCCGACACACCAAAATCCGCGAGTTTGACTTCACCCTCCCCCGTGAGAAGAATATTTGCCGCCTTGATATCCCGATGTATTTTCCCGCGGTTGTGGAGGTACTCCAGGGCGTGTAGGAGCTCCCGCATGATTATGGCGATTTCGGAGGGCTCGAATACGCCTGCTTGTAACTAATTTGCCACCGTCCCCATCCCCAAAAAGACCACGAACTCATTAGAAAAAATCACAATATATTCCGGGTTTGGATGATCTCAGACGACGGTGATGAGACAAACGTAACCGTCCGATGCCTGACTGCTCTCTGCAGGTTAGGTCGCGACGAGACCAAAAAAGAAAATGCACACTCTTACCAGTTCAAGGCACGACCCCCCCCCACAAAACTCCATAACAATCCAAAGCGTCGTCCCCTTAATGTACGATCCATAGTATTTCGTCACTTGCTTTGAGTTGAGTGCCGAGAGTATACCAATCTCCTGTCGGATCTCTTCAATATCGTCGCTTGTTTCTGATTCAATAAAAAAATCAGTCACGAAATCGATAAGTTCCATGAAGTTGCAGCACTACCAGCACTTCCAGTGATTGTTGTTGTTAATGTAATGACGATAGTACGGGGATGGAGGCAAGAAGGAAGGGATGTGCCTGGGCCTGCGGCTGGCGAAACTCGTTTTGTTGTGGCGGAGCTCAAATGACGAGCCTATTGTGAAAGGTCCAAAAAACGCACAAAAACGCAGCAACGGTCTTGCTCACATTTACCAACCTTCAAAATCAATAATCTTCACAGCAACAATAATCCCATCGACTTTTCTTCGTCCTTTAAACACCTTCATAAACATGTGTCAGAAACGCAGTTGCGGATTAGATCCTCTTCTCCCGACACCTCTTCGGACATGCACACATAAATAGACAACAAGCAGCCAGAGTTATCAGTTGAACCGAACCTTCCCGAATGATCCTTCTCCAATAGGTTCCAAAAGCTCATAAAGGTCTGCAGGATCAAAAATGTGGGGTTGCGTGGGGGGTGGTGATAGAGCAGGTGCGGGCAGCGCGCGCGCAGAGGTGGATGGAGAGGCAAACATGGTTGGGTTGCACAAAGGTCTGATCAAACTCCGACATGTGTTATTGTTTTCAAAACGTCTTGAGCAACACGAGCAATACGTTCTCCTTTTCTTGAATGTCTGGCTTCGTTTGCCGTTCATAATTAGGTCGAATGAAATCGCATCCGCGCTTTCGGCTAAGGGTCCAAAACATGTACAATTGGCGAGATGTTTTAGGCAGAATTCGGAGGTCAAGGCAACAAACATTGCCTGCTTGTCACTTGCCACTCATCTCCGCACCCTTTCCTCCCTTGTTCGTCCCAACTAAAACGCTGTCTTTCCTCCTTCTACCCTTTCTCGTTCCTTTTTCCGTCTTGACCGCCCCCCCAGTTTTGGCTAAAGTGCGCAACTCCTGTCGTTTCAGAATTCCCATTATTCCATGTTCCGCCACTCACAAGGAAGCGCATTGCCAATGTAGACTCTCACAGTTCACAATCAGCTTTCTACCCACATGTCCTATCTACGATTATCTCGAGAAGTACATTCTTGTCCTTTATGTCCGGAACTCAGGCTTCGAATTCCGTTTCCACCACCTCTCAAGCGTGGTCGCATTCCTCAACACGCCGTTCGGGTCGCGGACGAGCATCTAAATATGTGAAATTCGGGCGTGTAAATTTGGGGTGCAAACCAAAACCAAACCAAACCATAGTCAGGTGTCAGGTCCAACGCACTACAAAACAACAAAAAAAACCTCCAGAACCTCCGTCCACATCCATATCCTTCCCTCCCTTCTCCTCAACACACCCCCACACAGTCACAGTCACAAAACCCACCTTCTTCGACTCCACATCCGTAAAAACAAACTGCGCCGCCCCAGTCTGCCTCTCATCAACCTGCAAAGGCTTCATCTTCTCAGGCTGGTTCCTCGGATCCTCCTTCGACGGTGGGTCGACATAAAACACATGTTGAGCAGAGATGTCGAGTTGTCTTGCAATGTTGGCGTAGGGCTCTTTTTGTAGGAGTTGGGCGGCGTCCTGGGTTGGATTTTCGAATGAGGTTCCGTGGGGGTGGGTATGGTAAATAAAAAGAGAAATCAGAAATTAAGAAGAGAAGCGCAGATGTGAGTGAGCATTTGGTGAATGTGTGTGGCATGTGGTAGCCGAATTCAAAGTCTCAAGGAAGGTAAGAAACAGAAATAGGTTTTACCTCAGGAGTAAACGTCTCCGTCTCCTCCATCATCCTAAAGAACGGTTTAATCCCATCAGACATGATAGGTCTCAACCTTTCCAACGGTTCCCTCGGCCCAGCCCCACCCCCCCCCCCCCCCCCCGGGCCCCCCATGGCGGGTCGAGATGGAAAACCCCCCCACCCCCGCGCCGGGCCCCCGCCGGGGGTGCCCCCCCGGGG
>JADGJF010000746.1:0-15352 GCA_027596845.1 Quaeritorhiza haematococci | reverse complement strand
GTTCGTTTTCAACTTCAACATCATGGCTCCCCGTGGGTGGGTCCACTCTTTTGATGGGGCACCCCTTTCCCCTTTAAAGTGTTGTTTAAAGGACCCTTTCCCCCCCCCCTCCTTCCTCCTCTCCCCAGATCTCCCACCCAAACTCACATCCTTCTCCGTCGAAATGATCCCGAACGGAATGTTATGCAACGAAAAGTCGGAAGTCGGGGCGACGGGGACGACGCAGGTGCTGTGGTTCAATGCCATTTTGCCGGTTTCTCGATGGAGTGAACTCGAAATGCAATCAGGAAATCGTGGAAAGGCGCTGCAGGGGCTGGAGAAGAAGGGTTGGTGACAGGTGAAGTGTGTACAGAGGAACACACGTGCCCTGGAAGGAAGCCGCCTCAAGCGCCTCAAGCGCGTGGCTGAGTCGTTGTGTTCAATACAGAACGACGACCACGAAAGTGTATTGAGAGAAGAGCTGACGTGCGAGAAGAACAAAGTACAGACGAGGCGAAGAAGTCTCAGTTGAGTTAGTTGGTTACCTAGCAGGTTACCTAGAGCTGGTCGTAGCAGAGAGACGGGGGCCGTGAGAGCTGTAGAGGGAAGACCCACGGGGAGAAGCTGACGAAGCATTCCCCAACTTCACTAGATCCAAAACCAGATGCACTCGAACATTGGTGATGGCGTCTTCCCAACTTTCCAATTCCCTCTTGACGTTCCCATGTTTTGAAATTGGAGCACATAAGATTCCAGCAACTCTATGTTTGAGACGTTCTTTTAGTCTCCTGCGCGGGATGAGAATTGGGATGAGACAGGGCAGCGGAAAAATAGCG
Source organism: Quaeritorhiza haematococci (assembly GCA_027596845.1). Classification (NCBI taxonomy): domain Eukaryota; kingdom Fungi; phylum Chytridiomycota; class Chytridiomycetes; family Quaeritorhizaceae; genus Quaeritorhiza; species Quaeritorhiza haematococci. The sequence continues at coordinate 14,537 of JADGJF010000746.1, read as the reverse complement.
GGTTGGCAGGTAACCAAGTTGAAAGAGAAGTGTTCCTGCATCATGGGGGCATCGCCTGAGGAGTCTTTCTGAGACTGCGATTCGCTGCGAATCAACTGCTAACAGGAAATAAGAAAGGATTTCGGATCTAGACATGCGCTGTCGATGTTTGTGGAACCGCCGTCTTCGGAGGCACTTCGGAGGTCATTTCCGACGTCTTTCTCGAAGTGTTCATCTTTTTTGGAAGACGGTGTCTGTGTACTCTCCACATCTGCGTCACATCACATTCCAATCTCATCTCTTCAAACTCCGAAAGTTGCCAAGTTTGGCATGCAGGCGCGTGCAAAGGATTGGCTTGTACCTCTTTGCACTTTCCGGGAGCAATCGTCCAATGGGGCACACGACATCTGAGTCACGATCTTCCATTTTCATTGGTTTCTGCCTTCCGACGTTGAGGTCGAAACCAACTGATGGCACATCGGAATGAACGGAATGACGGAAAACGGCACTCAGGCCTGGTTTCGAAAGGCAAATAAAGAAGCCGAACATTCGACGAGAGCCCCGCTTCTGCAAGTTAGCGCTACCTCATACAATACCTCATCCCAGAGTCTTTGGAGGACAGTAATTGATCTCACAACAATGGTTTACCTCTTCAATGTCGGTGCCTTCTTCGTCCTCTTCCGCGAGGCCCTCGAAGCCGCCATCATTCTCGGCGTCCTCCTTCAATATGTCAACCGCAGCATCAGCCACAATCCCACTCTCCTCCAACGCGTCAAACGACAAGTCTGGATAGGCACCGGTCTCGGTCTCGTTCTCTCCATCCTCATCGGGATCGCTTTTACGATCGTGTTCTACGTTCTGAAGGAGGATGTGTTCGGATCTTTCGAATCCCTTTTCGAGGGGATTCTGCAGAGTATGGCGGTTGTGTTGTTGACTTGGTTGGGATTCTCAATGATCAGTATCACTACTTGGTACGAGAAGTGGGAGAAGAAGATTAGGAAGGCCGCGGAGGCTAAGAAGCTTGATGACCAAGGGTCTCGGTCAAGAGACTGGGGTTTCATGCTCTTGGCATTCACTGTTGTCGTTCGTGAAGGTCTCGAGTCCGTTGTCTTCCTTACTGGGGTGAGTTGACTTCGTCAAGACCTTCCATTTTATGTTCATCTCGTGTCCACTTCTCTTCTGTTACTTATATTATCGTCCAATATTATCGTTTCTAAAATCTGATCTCTAATCGTCATCTTATTTGCGCCCCGACCCCTCCCCAAACAATCCCATAACAAACAGGTCGGTCAAGGCGACCCTCAAGCCCTCATCATCCCTGGCATTCTCGGCATAGCCCTCGGCATTCTCGTCGGCTACCTCCTCTACCGGGGCTCCCACGTTCTCAACCTCCGTCTCTTCTTCCTCATCTCCTCCGCCATCCTCTTCGTCCTTGCCGCTGGTCTCGCTGCAAACGCCGCCCACGAATTTGAAGAATACCATTACGAGAAAGTCATCAACGCCGGTATCCCCGAAGAAGAACTCGAGGGTCGCCCAGAAAGCACCCCGATCGTCTGGGATGCAAGCGGGTGCTGCTCGGAAAAGAAGAATGGGTTCTTCCAGATTTTGAACACTCTTGTGGGGTGGAGGGCAAAACCCACCGTTGCGACGACTGTTACATACTTCTTGTACTGGGCGTTTGTGGCGATCACATGGGGGGTTTTGATTGTGTTGGGGAAAAAGAAGGCAAGGGAAACATCTCTTTCGGATGGGACATCAGCAACCGCCAATGAAGATCGGGACGGCGAACTCAAGGTGTGAATTCTCGCAACAACGTTCCGTACATATCTTCAAGTGCGGCACGATCCCAGACACGATCCAAAGCTCTCGATCGGGTCTTCACACTCGGTCGAGACCTGGCCATATCCCAGCACCTATGTGTGCCTCATGCAACGACGTCGACTACACACTGTCCGTTGTTGACCTTTGCAGCCACATTGCAACTGTCTGTCAGACCATTCCCGATGGACGTTGTCCAAATTTTTGTAGAAATAATTTGTAGCTTCCTCTTTGTAAATCGTTACATAGGCCTCAACGTGGTTGAAATCAAAAAGAAAACGGAAGGCGAGAGCGTATGCTTCCTTGCTATATGACAGCAGTGGATTTGGCAATGACAATCAAAGCAGTGGGCCTTATAAGAAAGAATGTATGCTGAACGAAGATGGATTGGTTGGTGTGGGGGACGGTTTCGAAACCAGGAGAGCATCGCCGTGCAAACAAAACATTCGACAGGCTCGAGAGCCTGTGAGGGCCGATCTTGGTCCGAGCGTGTTTTCCTGCAAGGTTTGTGTTCCCATTCCCATTTTGTACAACCAACAAAAATCGACCAGGGTCAACCTTTCCAACACGTCACCCGCCGCCCTCACACACTATAAATTACCGCCATCCCCCGTTAGATTTCTCACTTTTGGCACAAAAATCGAATTTCCCTCCGAATTCCCCCAATCACACCCTCCAATTACCATCGACACGGAACATCTTTCCAATCCCAGCTTCTACACACTGTCCCTTCTTCACCCTAGCCCCGCGCCAACGCATAAAGAGTTCCAAGATGACGTAGAATCGAGCTGTGCTTTCGGTACTCACCTACCCATCGCTTTCTTCCTTCTCACGTTCCATTCAACGTCATCGTCGAACTCCTTTGCGTCTGGCCCAGTGGCCACCGCACTCGTTGCTGTTCACCATTACGCTCAGTCCCCTTTATTTCCTCATCTCCGTGGTTCAGATCTGTAAAGAGTTTTCACGTTGACGTTCACCCGAATCGAGGCTCGTTTACTTTCGGAGTGTGGGTGTTACGCGATTCATGTCAACGTCATCGTCGAACTCCTTCAACCTTCTTTCGATTCTTGTCTTCCCTTTTGGCTCGCTGTACATAGTTGCTCCTACCTCCACCTACTTCTCTTATATTAGAAAAGAGTTTCATCGATGATGTTGTAATCGAGCTGAGAGCTGATACTTGGATCTTTTCAGATCTTTTGGCATACCTCACTTCCATTCAACGTCATCGTCGAACTCCTTTGCAAGCATCATCGTCTTCCAAGATCATTTTGACCTCTGTCGATAGTCTTCCGTAGTCAGTTCCTAATGAAAGGCCTCGTTCATGTAAATAAACCACTTGTGTATGAATGGCATCATGGTATCTAGCTTCTCAGAAGAAGACGACGACTGCATACGTCAAATAAAAAAGGTTTCCAGAAGTGAGACTGCCCAACGTTGAAACTCCCCATCAACTAACGTTTTGCTTCAACTTGCGGATCAGACGAGGGGACTTTGTTCCACTCTGACCTCCGCTGAGACCACACGAAAACTCTGTTGTGTTCGTTACCTATAACGCTTACAGTAAGTTGACCTGCTTCAGGCTTCCATTCAACCAAGTTACGTTCACACCTATCCACTTCCCTGTTCTGCTTGTTCTGCCCCCTATAAACTCCGCAAAGCTGTTGGTTGAATTAGCTGCTGAATTGCGGTGTCGGACGTCGCGGTGTCAGGAGTGGCGAGATGCCGATCGCCAGATTCAGCAACTTTTCGTTGGTGTTTCTTTTGCAGAGGCAAAGGTGTGCTATTGAAAGGATTCCCCCCAAACTGGCAGCGTCTCATCTCTTCACCTCGATGCTTCGCCCAAGTACTTCGTTGCGAACGGAGCAAAGTATCCCAACACAAATGCACAGATCCAGCTTTACCCGACCTGCATTCACTAGAGGATCGGACGCTCTCGGCATTCTGACAGGATTTCGTATGTGTTTCAGATGCTGACAGATTCCGTTCTCCTTTGCGTGCTCCTGACACTTGCCATACGAAGAGTTGTTACAGGTCGGTCACCAGTGTTGCCATTCAGAAAGCGGACCAGGTTGATAAGCATGAACATGGACAGCGCGAAGCTACAATTACAACGTGCTCTTAGGGAACTTTCGTTTATCATCACTGTGATGGGATAGTCCACCTAGGCCACAACCACCGCGACCGCTTCATATGTTGCCATCATCGCCAGCAGACGTTTTGTACAAAGTTCTCTAGATCTTGGACATGGCATAAACTTGCGACGACTCAAAGACGCTGACGCCAGCACACGCAAGCAGCAGGAAGCGAAACTGGCAAAGAACGATCCCCGTCCAAACAAAAGTAACAATAGGCTATTGCACTCCAGTTCCGCAAAAGCGACACACGAAAGCAATTGCTTATCTTTTCAAGGAAATGGAAGTAAATCGGAGGCAACGCATTGAAAACTCCTGGGGTGCATCTTTGAAGGTTCCTCCTGGTTCGTGACGGTTTGGACGTCACATCATTCTACAGACGACTCGAACCTGCCTTCATTTCTTCAATCTGATCTTTCAATGCCACAATCTGATCGTGAATCCAGAAAATCAGTAAGCGAAGAAGTGAAGGAAGAAAAGCAAACGCACTTTTCTCGATTCAACATTGAACTTCAAATTACCTCGCGTTTCAGATCAGAAATAACTTCGTCTTTCCGCGTCTCCAGCTCTCTCAGTTTCTTTTCGTAATCCTCTTTGATCTTTTCGGAGCGCTCAGTAGATGAACCCTGGCCCGTGTTGGTGGTAGCCATAGTAGATCTGGGATTGCGATTAATATCGTTGCTGTATTTGGTGGACCAACCCTGTCCACCAGTGTATGGCCAGATCAGTTTCGGAATGCAGAGAAGGGTCACAATTGTGCCGGTTGTTAGAGCGACTCGAACGAAGTGGATCATGTGCTGGTTTGATGTTTGCGATTCGGGAAAACAGGAAATCGGCGGGAGGGGTGGGGGGGTGGGCGAAATGTCGTTGAAATGTTTGTGAATGATGCCCCGATACTTTCAATGGAGGAAAACGCCGCAGGAAAATCCATTTGAGAAGAGATCATACCTTGGACTCAGGTGTCGGGGTTGAGAGGAGTACAGAGTCAACGATCAAGGCGATGATCAACAGAAACAAGCAGTTATAGACGCAAATCCCAAGGCTTTGAGATTCCTTGTACTCCTCCTGAATCCTCCGCGTCTTGAAGGCCAAGACCGCTCCAAAGATCAAGATGAGAAATTCCAGTGCCAACATGACGAATTCGAGCGAATCAATGCGGCATACTGTCCACACAAGTGAGGTCAAATCATCGACTGCTTCTTCACCCTTGACGACCACCATCGATACGCCAAAGGTCTGGGCAAGCAGCAAACCCAGAAACGTCGTGAATATCGCCGCCTGGTATCTGAGCAGAGTTGAATCCTGAAGGTTTACGCCTCCAGCACGAGTGTTTGTAAAGATACGGTAAATTCTCCAGACTTTGAGCAGGATTCCGCCAAACGCTAGCGCGAACCCGAGGTGAGAAAGGTACGAGACTGATTGGCACGTCAGCTTGTTGTCGTACGCCCTGCTGACATATCCAGGAAAAGTGGAGGCGAGTTCAACGATGCAGCCAATAATAATGATACACAGGAACGAAAAACTGTTTTTGCGAATAGCGGGCTTGTCTCTGTTGATGATGATAGCGATCAGGGATGCCACAAAGAAGGCCTCCAAGATGAGCGTCATGATGAAAACGGCTCGGAAGAGACCTGATGAAGATTCTCGGGGCAAGGTCAAGAACGTGACGCGGGGAGGGGTTGTACTGCCGCCCGTGAATTGCAGGTCTGTCCAGACTCTCACGGAATTGTTGTACCAGATGCCGCTGATAGTAAAGAGATCGTTGTGTGTGGTTGAGTTCTTCCGTAGGAGAGCCTGTAGGCTCTGGTTATTGACTGGAAACAGTGTGGAGAATGGTTCAATTCATGGTCATTCATGGAAAACATCATGATGAGCTCAGGTTTCAACAAGCAGCGCAACCCGCGAACGAAAGTTGACTTACTGTTCAAGATACTGTTTGGGACGAGTAGATCTGCGTTTTTATCAAACTGAAACGATAGATTCGCGTATCCCGGGATTTGAAGGCCATTGGCTGTCGAGATAAATTCCGAGAATGTCACATCCACCAAAAGCTGTTTGTCGGCGATCCTCTGCCACGTCGTTCTGTTGCGCCTCACCAACTCGGACATGGTGGGTATCATAACCTGGAGCAATGAGAATGATGATGAGTGTGGCGAATCCAATGTTTTCTTCTCAGCCAACAAAATGATAAGCCACAAGGTCGTTGTCGTAATCACCTGCAGACAAGATGGCATCCAATGGTCCACCCAAGCCAGTGACAGATTTTTCGGCGACATGTTGTTCGGGAGCATGTAAGCTCGGGCTGGGTCCATATTTGCGTACGCCTCAGCCAGGACTTTGGAGTACGGCATGTCTGGAGTCACTGGGTTATAGATAGCCGTTGATATCGCTCCCCTGAAGTACGGTAGAAGGTGCGTATGATTCACAACTGTGAAACGAGAAGAAGAGAAAACCCGATGAATGGCGTTAGCAAATCGGGAGGGATAAGAAAACCCCGTCTCGGAAAATTAATTGGAGCCTGCTCATTGATCGCTATTCTGAAATTTTCATTTTCTCTCCCCCCACGCGAAACCATCAAAGCGAAACTCACATGAACCAGCTTGCGATACCATGGTGTGCACGAGTTGCAACTGGTCCAAGTATCCTATCAACAAAAACACATCGAATCGTGAGAAACACCGCGCTTTTGTCTTGATTTTTCGCAGTAAATGTGTCTTTCACCTTGGTACAACGCTTCATCCATGATGGAGTAAAGCGAGAATACCCCGCAGTGAAACAAGACTCTCGCCTTGGAAGTGCGAAGCGCGCTCACTTGGCTTCGCCAATCCTGAAATGATTTGGGTTTCATGGGTTAGGGAAGAGGGTGCACGCAAGCATGTTCGTTGAGAAATGTATTTCCGCCAAAAGCGCTACCTCTGAGAACTGGAGTGCATCGCTGACTTACAAATTGTGTTTTGTAGACGGTGTTGTAAGCAGCGGGGTTTGTTGTGTCTGTGCGAAGGAAACAGACAAAGATGATCAGATCGTCAATGGCGAGGCCTTCACAAGCCATTTCTTGGCATCACACGTGCCTGGCAAGCTTCCAGTAACGAGTATAGTGATGTTTAGTTGTGCCGCGCGCTTCAGGAACCCTGCGGTGACAGCCTTGTTGTTTTCAACGCATCGAAATGATTGACTGGAACGTGAGTCCTCATCTTTTGGCCGACATCTGGAAAAGGCTCTGTGAATCACTTACATCGCAAACAGCATTTTGTTCAGAGAGCACGGCAACCCTGTTTGTGAAGACGCAGTTGGGAACCTCATTCGTCAGTTCTGCATGTGCGAGCTCGCAAACAGAGTATCATGTTTCTTGGCGGTGCTCTCGTTTCCCCATTCCTTAAAATTCGGGATTGAAATTCGACTTAACCAACCTCGTCATGTTGTATTGAGCTAATACGTCGGCGAGTGCTACCCCGCCCTGAATAGCTGAGGTGTATGTTCTGAAGAACGTGGGGAATTGCGTCTGGTCGAAGACGCACCACAGTTTCAGTTTAAAAATACGGTACGAACAAAAAGTACACAGGAATTAGAATACTCTTGACATCGGCGTTGATGGATGATATCTGGAGGGAAAAGCATCATCCGTCAAATCCTACGTACCTTGTCGCTGAGCAGTTGACTTGTCGCGCTCTGCGAGCAATGCAACAGCTTGAATAGGCTTAAGACTTTCTGCTCACTTACCGTTCGCACCCGCCGTAAACGAGTATTAGTGCGTGATGGTACAACGAGACAAAAAAAATTACAACGCTACCTAATCGTGAGCTCAGAAAAGCTATCTCCAATAAAGAAACTGATATTCTCCTGCAGCAAGCGAAATGTTTCGAGAAGCGCCGTGCCCTGAATATTTTCCCAGATTCGGTTATGATTATGGGGGCAACGTGATCAGGAGGATGCCCTTCAATGCAAGGAAAATCTTACCCCATTTCCTGAAAATTGACCGAACGTCGTTTGGGAAAAAGATGTTGGGTTTTGTCAACAATGGATCATGCGTTGATGCACACACGTCCGGAATCAAGTTGTAGCGCACCATCGTTTGCGGCCCAATTTGTCTTAAGCTGAACGTTTGGTGGATAGTATGTGTTCTTCGTGTTCCACTCATCGACCAGCGCTTGAATGGGCAACAAGTACCTGAATTAAAAAAGGAATCAGAATCGCAAAAAATGTTTCTAATTATAATCAAGAAAGACCGGTGATAAATGTTTCCCACGGCGCGCGTACTTACCTGTTCACATCGATGGTTTGCGCAAAGCTGAAACATGATCACAACAAGCGACATGATGGATGAGTCGGGAGTTGCAGATACCTGTTAACGACACATCTCAAAAATGCCGAACGTCATAATCTTACAAAGGCCGTGAGGTGGTCGAGGGTTTGGCTTGAAAGATGAATCCAAAATTGATCGTTTGTGCCTGGACGATGATGGGCGGTAGGCCCACATTGACAACCAGGATGCCAATGAGTGCAAATAAGAGCAGGACGGGGAACCGAACAACCCAGGGCATTTTTCAGGATTTGTTAGGGTGTTGTACTGTAGCGGTTGGGGTGCAATATGCTTCGTTGCGAAGTTTCAGTTAGGGAGCGTTGCGGGGTTTCTGGGTTCAGGCAAAGGATGGATTTGTCTCTCCAAAGAGGTCGGAAACAGGGAACCAAGAGGAGACTTTTCCCTCACTTTAGTATTTTGATGGGTCTCGTCAGTCCATTGACCAATCCAGACCGGATACCAATCAGAAAATGGTATGGACGCTTGGTTTTCCTCGATAACTCATCCCGAAGTTCTAATTCCACTTGTGTATGTATGCTTCTAAGGTTAGAGATTCAACAAATGACTCTTCAATGTTCTTCCCCTTCTTAGAGGCTCGCAAAACTCTTCGTCTTGCGTATCTGCGTGTAGAAGACAGAGTGCACTCGAAAAAAAGTTGGTGCATCAGAACGTTAAGCGAAGAAGATTGATCACACACGAAGAGATGTGGGGAGTGAGAGGGGTTGAGGGGTGGAAGAGCTCCATCTGCATCCGTGGTAGTTTGTATCATGGCGTTTGAGATCTGATTTCTCGTTTAATCAGTAAAGCAGTATTTGTTGGATTGTTGGAGTATGGAATTGGAAGATCGAAGCGAGAAGGTAAATATCCAAAGAACTGATTGATGACTACCCCCGTTCCAATCAAAATCGTCTTCTTTTCAATGGATCGGATTTTCAATCGCGTTCCTTAAAGGAAATTCATTTAACGAAGACTTTTACGGAAAATGCCAAGGGTCTGCAATGCATGAAGAAACTCTAAAGATCCGTCTTCATAGTCTTATCATGGCATATGCCACGGTGAAACGGGGAAAAAATGAACTCATCAAGAACCATCCAAAAACTCTCGTCCCACTTTCTATCCACACAAAAGCCATAGTACTCCACAGCGAATTTGAAGGCGCCCATGTGATTGCAAAGAAAGAATGTCCGTCCGATTTCGCCATGTTCTGAAATCTGGATTTCCTTTTCAAAGATGGCGACAACTTTTGCAGTTGAACAAGACTTGTGGGATTTTGGATTTCGCCTGTGATTCCTCGTGAAAATACGGGGAGGAAATAGATGCCGATGGGTTGTACACCCGAGAAATTTAAGGAAAATATTTTCTGTCCGAAAACTGTCGCAGGTCGTTGCAGGTGTTTGGGTACGAGGACGGCCATCGTGATTGCATGTGATTATCTGCAACTTCCGAATATGCTGCATTTGTGACAGCAAGCTCAAGGGATCCATGTCCCCACGGACGCATTTAACACGTAGACACGGCTGATCAACAAGGGCGCGCTGTTTGACTTCTCTCAGACCAAAGCAATGAAGACCTGATATATCGAGCAGAAAGTGAACCCCGCCGCCACCACCACCAACGCCGCACCACCCAACGCGCCTTCTCCGTCTCGGTCCCCGTTTCTTGATTGAGGTTAGTCTTCTGACTGATTAATTGTGGATGTTAGATAATCCCCGAAGCCCGTTTTCTCATCATCATAATCTTGTTCTGCACAGGCCGCTCCCACCCTCTTCCATCCCAGGCTTCACATACTTTCGGTTGAACGACGTCATGTCTTCCTCCGCATCCCCTCACATCCGCGAAACAGGGTCCGCCCCATACACCCGCTTCTTCAAGCTCAATCTCAAGTGCGGATTTCCCGAAGTCAGTGTCCGGTTGAAGACGTGGGCTGGTTGCGGAGCTGGTGATATCGCGTGGCTCTTGGAAACCAAGCACAAGGACAATATCATCGGTCTTGACTGCGAGTTCAAAAGCAACAACATCGCTCTCATCCAGATCGCAACTGCGAAACGTGTCCTTCTCATCCGCGTCAACCCCCACAAACCCAAATCCACCAAAATACAGTATGGGAAGGCGGTAAAATCTTTGCTTGAGAACAAGGCGATCCACAAAACAGGCGCGAAAATCTGGCAGGATTGCGTCTTGCTCTTGGATTCGCTCGGGATACTCGTCAACAGCGCGTATGATATCAGCTCGGTATATGGAGATGCGAACAAGGACGGTGGGGGGCGGCCGACGAAGGGGCTCTTTGATATCTTCCATCACCTATACAAGAACGCCGTCAATATCAAGAAAAACAAGGATATCCGACGATCCGATTGGGCTCGGAAAGAGTTGTCGTTGGAGCAGGTTCAATACGCGGCGTTGGACGCGATCGTCAGCTTCTATTGCGGTGTGAAAGACGTTCGTCGGGTGCTGGGGTCCCCGTCAATCAACACGTCGTCGGTGAATCCATGGGCATTGGAAATGTGTCAATCAGTCGTCACCACTTTCAGACGGTTAGAGGAGGTGAAGGAAGACAAATTCGATAACGAGTTCACCAAGGTGACGAAGAAGGGCGCCAACCTCGTCGTGGAAAACGAACGGTACAAAACTCGTATTCGCCGAGGAGTCGTTGTCGAGCTGCAAACCCACTGCGACCGCACCCTCACCGCACACGCCATCGGTCAGAAGGGTAAAGCCACGACACTCTACGGGAACGGGTTGACGGGCAAAAGCATCAAAAAGATCACCGTGGACAACTCGAATGACATCTCGAGCGAACACGAGAACATGATGCTAGCTGTAAAACGTGTTCTGACGGATGGTGAATCAATCAACAACCCCTTCGTTAAGATGCTTTTCAATAACGCATTTCGGCCCAAGGTGAAACGTCCACGGTCTCCGTCAAGCAGCTCTGTCCCGTGCTATTATCTCAACGCAGCCCAAACTCAAGCCGTCCGCGCCATCTTGGATCCTTTGAAGGACGCTGTTGTGGTATGGGGACCACCAGGCAAGTCTTCCTCTCTCACTCTTCATCTACAATCCCCCCTCACCTACTCCCATTCGCACCACCTCGATTTATCCATGTTCGACCTTTTCTCACCCCCTGTCTTCATCACGACCACACAGGAACTGGGAAAACAACCGTAATCGCCGAATCGATCAAGATCCTTGTTCACACAAACCAAGTCAACGGAACAATCGTATGCACCGCACGAAGCAACATCGCCGTCAAAAACATCGCCGAAGTTCTCCTAAAGAAAGGTTTCGACGACTTCTATCTTGTCGTCTCCGAAGAATTCTACAGGCAATGGCACGAGCACCTCTACAACAACGAACTCGACGGCCGTTTCATCACCACCGCCAATCTACAATCCCGTATGCGCTTGATTCGAGATTCACCCGTGATTTTGTGCACTTTGGCGACACTTTCGTCGGAGAAGGGTATCGCGCGGTTTTGCACGATTAAGCAACTGTTCATCGACGAAGCATCGCAAACGTTTATTGGGAATTATCTTGCCCCGTTTCTCAATATACAAGATGACTTGGAAAAGGTCGTATACTTTGGGGATCCGAAGCAGCTTCCTCCATATGGCAGCAACGACGCCAAAGTCACAAACGTTTTCGAAGTCGAAGTCATGAAGAGGGACGCCATCTTCCTCAACATCCAATACCGCATGCCAGACACAGTCGCGCGTTTCCTCTCGAAACACGTCTATTCCAACAAGTTATTCACGGGCAGCTCGTCGTTTGGCGTCCAGAAAGTGATCTGGTTCGATGTACGCGGTTTTGAAGAACAACGAGGACTCAGTTTCGTCAACAATCTCGAAGCATCCCACATCACCGACCTAGTCCACAAACTCAACAAACCCGCATCCCAACTTGCGATCCTCACCGGTTACGACGCTCAACGCAACAACATATCCAAGATCCTCAAAGAAAAGCAACCGGCTCTTGGAATGCACGATCGCGTTTTCAATGTCGATACCTTCCAAGGCCAAGAAGCACCCATCATTATCGTGTCCCTCACTCGAACGAATAAGGTCGGGTTCCTTGCTGATGCACGAAGGATCAACGTGATGTTGTCGAGGACGAAGGGGATGCTGATTGTTTTGGGGCATTGGGGGTTTGTGGGACAGAGTGAGAAAACGGTGGGGACGCTTATTGGGAAGTTTGCGAGGTTTTGTAAGGGGAAGAATATGGTGAAGAATAAGGTTGAGATTTGAGGATTGCGAAATGAGAGGTTGGGGCGATCTTGGGGAGTTATGGCATGTGCAGTTGCGAACAGATTATGGCTTTGCTTTGTGAGTGGAAAAGCGAGAAGGAAGAGAAACTGGAGGGGTGGGTTGTAGATAGGGTAGCTGGCAGCTGCAGTTAGCAATAAGGAGAGTCAAAAATTGGGAAAGGAGTAAACAATAAGAGAGAAAAAGAAGGGTGGACGGATAGGAGAGAAGTGTATGTATGCGACTGAATTTCATCCGAATATGGTCGAAGATTGTACTATACTAGGAACGCTCTCTTGCAATAAAGCACTCACAGTCCCCTTCGGGGATTTCTTGCTCGTTACGCATTTAGGGATTGTCTCTCCTTTTTGGGTCTGGCGCATATGCGAATGCACACCAAAGAGTGCAAGATCATGCTCCATTCGAATCCTACCTCGCATTTTGAGCTCAATGGAGATGAACCCGACAGAAGGAAAACATGGTTCTGTCATGATCAGGAGAAAATCAGTCTTTTCCAGTCCGACACAGGTACGAGTGTTTGTATGGTTTCATTTATGGCATAATACCGGTATGCGTTGAAAGACTTATATCATGGCACAAGTCTGGGCTTGATGTACGGGCATATGAGAGAAATTCAAATCGTATTCGACAGTCTGTGTACGGGACTTGGCACTGACACAGACGTTTCTCATCCTTTTCGAATATTCGAAGGCAAACCTGAAAAGAAGATATTTCTCAGTCACGACATCCATCCATTACATGTAATGCTTCACAGACGCTTGCGTCTGTAATCTGTATCAGACCAAGGAGTGCAAGATTCTGACGTTTCATTCCTCGTAGATGTGCATTTTTGAATTGGAACGAGTAAGTACTGATATCATTTGGTATCATATCATCTTGAATCTTGTGGAGTTGAATGCGTCCTCTCTCTTCTCCTTTCCAGATTGCAATTGGTTTCTTCTCGCTTTTCGCCTCAAGCTTCAAGTACAAGGGTATCTTTCAAATCTTCCAAGTTTTCGCAAAGAGTTTTGTTTCCAAGGATCATGGTATATGATTATGAGGAACAGCGTGCTATGTAATAATGGAATAATGAATATGTATAATGAATCGGGTTTCATATAACCACCACCATCACGCCAACCGATTCCGATTCCTCAACTGCGACATCAACACCCCCACCCCAGCACTGTTTTCCTCCCCACCCATCCCTTCAGGCACCGGAAGCAGTTCAACTTGGTGGCCTTGTTTATCCCGTCCCCTCGGGCCCTCCACCTGCAACAATCCTCGTTCTTCATCAACAGATACGATTGCGGTATTCACTTTAGTTCTCCCTCCACTATCTTCATCTTTATCGCTCTCCGACGCCACACTATCAACTGTATTCGCCCCCCATATCAAAGTGATATCCCGCCACCCCACACCCGCATCCCGTCCTTTACTATCGGACAGATTGGAAGTAGTGGACCTCGAAACACGGCACTTGAGGGTTTGGTTGCTGAATTGCGTGCGGATGGAGTCTCCATCAACCCCCCCCACTCGCGCCCGTCTCCCATCAAGAATCTGGGCTAACCCTTCCGGATGTGTTAATGTCCATCCCATAGTTACGAGGATCTCGCGGTAGAATTTGTCGAGGTCAATGTCCTGGTGAGAAATATGTTCTTCAGTTTTCAAGGGTGAGGATGGTGTTGGAGGTGTTGGTATCGTCCCCCCGCTTCCGTTGTAAAAGTATCCGATTCGAATCAAAGTAACGAGGGGTATAGAAAATCCCAGGATGAGGAACACCAACCCCACGGAGACCAGGGCTGCAAGTGCCGCAGGCCAAAGCACACCCACCCCATTACTACACGCAAACACCCTCGCATCAGTCGTATTAATTCCCATAAAATCAGCCACCCGATTCGCACTTAAACTCCAATACTGCCGCGCTGTTGCTTGGTCGAGGGGGATCCCATTATTAGGAGCAGCTGCAAACATCGCTCCAGCGTCTTTGCTTTCGCGGAAGTTGGTGATTGTCCAGGGTTGGCGCATGAGTCTTTCGGTTCCATCGTAGATTGTGCCGGGTGGGGC
>JADGJF010000745.1:0-15353 GCA_027596845.1 Quaeritorhiza haematococci | reverse complement strand
TCCCCACCCTCCTTCACCTCACTCGGACTTCCCACCTCCGAGACCGACTCCAGACTCCCCTCATCCCTCCCCCACGGTCTCCTCTCCCAATAATGCCGTCCAATACACGACTCATCAATCTTGAACAAAAGCCCAAATCCGTAGATAAGCTGGACGGGGGGTAACCAGTTTTTCTTGCCACGGATCATGAAAGAACCTGTTGTCAAGTATTCGCCCGTGGGTGCTGTTTTGGACACTTGGTTTTCGTAGACCCACCAGGCGGATGTGACGATTTTGGCGTCCCAAGCTTTCGAGGCGCATCTTTTCAAGGAGGAAAGGATAAGGTTAATGCAGAGGATCGTGGGGGGTGAACGATGGATGATGCGCTGATAGTAGAGAGTAAGATACTTACACAGACATAGTCCCGGCCTGCAAAAGCGTTGTTGGAGGAACAGGGCACCCATCCGGTGACGGAGGCGGCACACTCAACCCATCAACAGCCTGCCCCAACGAATACGGATTCTTAATAATAACCGAAGCCGCCCCATGCAAATCCGCATGCACATAAATATCGTTCTTATTCAGGTACCGACGCACCAGCATCTCATTCTGCCCCGCATCTCTCCCCCCCACAACCAGATAATTCTCCGACGAAATAAACCAAAAGAACTTTTCAAACCAAAAAGGCTTGCGAATCTTGGTGATGGTTGCGGTGTTTTGTTGTGTAGCTTTGAGGTCGGCGGCGATTTTGCGTTCGGCGGATTTGATGGCTTTTTCGGCGGCTTTGAGGGTTTTTTCTTGTTTGACGGCGGCGGTTTTCTTGGTTTCGTAGTAGCGGCGGGCGTTGGCGAATGCGGAGGAGTAGATGTCGATGTCGACATTGATTGTGCGATCGACGCCATGGTCGTTTTTGCCTTTGCGCTTTGATTGTTTGTCTTCGTCGTCGTCGTCATCACTGCTGTCGTCGTCGCTTTCGTCACTGTCATCGTCGGCCTCGTCCTCCGAAACATAGTCTGGATTCTTCAGGGCAACAGTTACCATCGCGACATCAAGTTTCAAGCCAACGATCGACATAGCAACCGGGTTCCGCCTCCGCCTTTCCTCCTTGATAATCTCCTCCAAATCCACCCAGTCGATCCCAGAAGCAATCAGTTGTCGCACAGCATGAATGACCGCCTCCACCTCGTAAGGATTAGACTCAATAGCTTCTGCCGCCCGTACATTCTCCGCCTTCACGTTCTCAAGCCCCTGCAACTGGTTCTCATGTCCAGCACGAATCACTTCGAGTTTCTTCGCCGCGGCGTGCTCGGCCTGCCGGGTTTTGAGCTCAAGCTTTTGCGCCTCGAGTTTGGAGAAGAATTCGTCGACGGCCTTGTCGAAGCTTACGAATTCTACGGTTTGGCGGGGATGATCACCGTTGGAGAATTGGGCGAACAGGAAGGGATGGAATTCGTCGTATGCGACCATTTCGTCCTTCTTTTCCGCGCTTTCTTCGGTGATGGTGGGCTTTGAGGAAGAATCGGCAACAGGCTTTGGTGCCGGTGCTTTGGTGTTGTTGGAGGATAGATGCATGAGGGAGAGATTCTTGAGGACGATCCAGCCTTTCTGCGGCTTCGTCATACACGACTGGACGATTTCGTCCGCTTCCGTAAAAGCCGTCAGTAGTGCCTGTAGAATCCTGTTCTTTTCCTCTTCGGGTGTCTCGTGAGTGAGTTTCGCATTCAAATCCAACCCCGACCGAGTGAGACAGTGGTCCACCAACGATGGTCCATAATCCGGTCCCAATGTAGCTCGCACGATTTTTCGCAATGTCGAATCCTTCCCCTTATGAGCCTTCTTCTTCTGTTCCTTTTTCGGCTGATCCTGCTTCCCCCCTTTTTTCTTTCCGCCCTTTTTCGAGGAGGATTCCGGTGCTGTTGGTTGTTGTGGCTCGGGTTCGGGTGCAACAGGCTCGGGGGGTGAGAGTGCTTTCGACAATGATTGCTGCAACTTTTCCATCGTCATTGGTTGAAAGTGTTTGACGAGTGTGGTGTTGTAGATCTCCCCAACCGCAAATCGAGTTCGATCGATTTCCTCGTCGTTTGCTGCGTCTGTGGGTTTCGGCGCGGGGGCCCCCTCCAAAGACACCACACGAAGCAGTGACATGATCTTGTAATCGCAGTCTGTCAAGATGATGTTTCCCGATGCATAGAACTCGACGATGACATGGTACGCTGAAGGAAGAGGAGAACATAACGACAGAAAATCAGAAAAATTGGGGTGACAGGAACCAGGAAAACAACGAACAATGCTGCGAATGCAAAAGACCTGATGACGGATACCAGCTTCACCCTCTCCAAACTGCATATCAACGATCCGATCCACGCCGAGCTGTTTCAACTCTACAAGACGCCTCGTTCGAAGATGTTTCCGCAGTTTCATTGCAAAGTTTGAAGGTGCAGTCGATTTCTCGCGGGCGAACTGTGTGGTGTGCATGCGTATTCCGGATTCTATCAGCAGGAGCTCTTTCTGATCGGGTTTGTTGAATTTGAAGAGGTATGTCTTGGAATTGATGTCGTAGACTACCCAAGTGAGTGGTGGAAAAACAGATATTGGGGTGAGTTTTAATAAAGGCAGTCGATCCTCGGATAATGCCCGGGATTTGATCAGGCTATGGCTCATTGCATGCACTTACCATTTTGAAGTCGGAGCCCCAGGAGATTCTCCCTTAGATCCGCAACCGAGGCGCTGACGTCGAGTGCCGAGAATCGCTGCTTCATTGAGCGAGCACTACTTTTAAGCAGTTTGGTGTTCGAGGTTGTTTTGCACTTCTGACCCTGTGTCACCCAGGACACCCAGTCGCCCATCTCTGTCCAAGTCGCATCGTCAGTGACTCGGGAGTGCCAGGTCTGGAGACGCCAAGGCGAGCTCCAAAATGTACGGGACCTTTGCCCAACAACAGAAGAGTAGTCCACGCCGGCCTCCGAGTGCAGGGACCGCCGCATCGCCCTCAGCTGCTTCTCCCTCCGCCTCGTCACCAAGTCCTTCAGCACCACCATCACAACCCCCGGCACCACTCGACCTCGATCCGGACACTTCACGAATAGCCTCGGGGATCGTCTCCTTGATCGCGCCAGCAATCCAAGAGCTGGACATGCGCGTTGTCGCTGTACGGAGTAGTCAAGCCGAACTTGCAAAAGAGATCGAGAGATTATCTGCCGGTAAGAAAGCCTTTCGGTCGTTATTGTTCTGTCGTCACCACAAGTATCTCCTCTGATATAGTGTATCTTCAATCATGCAGAGCTCCAGCTGTTCGTGACCGGAATCGACGCACCTCCACTCGAGTCAGCTTTGCCAAAACTACTCCTCGCTCGGAAGCGGCTGACCAAAGTCAACGAGGTCCTCTACAATGTTCAAGCTCGCGTCGAGCGTTTGCTGAGCATTGCCCAAACACAAGCGAAACTAGCCGCCCTGAATGCCCAAACGTCGACTTAGTAGGGAGTATCGCTACTCAGTTTGATTTGGGACCTCCAAATCCTATCTTGTTTTTTCCTGAATCATGTAAGGTATGTACAGTTTTACCTAAAGACATCCCCTTCCCTGTAGAGATTTTGTAGATGTGGACGTAGATCTTGTACATATGATGCCTGTGTTGTTTCATTCTGGATTGTGAGTATCCTCGTGGATTTCATCTGGAGTTCCCCGCTTTGATGGTGTTGACTTTCAACGGCAGTTATTCAACCATGTTCACATGCATCCCAATGTGAGAACGTGGATTTTCACCCTGCCAAGAATAACGGAAAGGAAATGAAGGGGTTGCCCTATAGTGCAGAGACCTCCGATGATCTCGCATTTATCAAACAACCCCCACATTTTCCCAGCTGATCTCGCGTCCGTTTAATTCAGATTTCTGGACTGTTTTTGCTCCTCAAACGCGGGCTGTTTATTTTGTATTCGGGTATTGAAATAACGTCTCCATATCGAGGAACTATTACCATCATGCTCTATGTACAATAGGAAGGGATGGAATTATAGCACAAACTCGGTCGGTTTCATATCGCCAGACCGAAGACGTTGACGATGACGTACATCGTCTTAGAATCGTACTTGTAGGTGGTGCTGCCTGTATGAACGACAACAAGATATCGCAAGTTAATTGCCAAGACCTTACTCGCTGTGCGAAGCCATAATTTTCGGAACTTCGGAAAGCTATACTTACCATCAGTAGAGTTATCCCAGTAACATGAAGAAGCTGCGTGGAGACCAGCCCCGTTTTTCTGCATGATCGTGCACGTCACTACACGAGATGGAGAGCGTCGGAGTTAGGTCCAGCCAAAAAACGATGTGGATTCACAACGGAAAAGAATCCGGGACACTCCCACACCACACCGTAGCCTGCGCACCAACATATTTGAAAGGTTTGTTCAAACCAGTCAGTTTTTTCAAGCACTGTTCGACGATATTGGAGTTCCACTGGGCGACTTTTCCGTGGTGATAGGCCGCATTCTGGATTGTGTTTTCAATCGACTGAAGATCAGGGGATGCCAAAAAGGATTCGATGACGAGTTTAGTGAAGGGCCTTGGATACGATTGGAAGCCAAATGGGTGGGGCAAGGGTTGTAGATCAATCAAGTACGTAACGAAGACCGCGGACTTCAAACCCAGGAAAAAGTGATCATGATCAGGTTTTAAAGCTTCGATAATCAGTATATTTGTTTACAAACCTCCTTTATGACATTGTTAACTTCGTCGACAACGAACGCTTTCTGAATTGACCGAAGCAGGCAAGCAAAGTCAAGATGCACGTGTTAGCGATGGAAATGCTGCGGACCAGGTGTTGACTCCATTGATAGGAGCACCATCATAGATAAGGCCCTCAAGCTCCAGCGGTAAAAAAAGATCAGAGAACGAACTAGCACGAAAGCCGATTGAACGCTTAAAAGTCCGACGAAGTCCGACGGAGTTTACCTCTTCAACACCTTGAAAGTCTTCCATGTTGGTTTTTGTGTGACTTGTGTAACTCTGGGTGGTGAATTCTTCTTGTCGGACATTCATTTCAGTGTTGGCGCCGGAACCCACCACCTTACAGCAATGAGCATCACGGACAGAAGCGACAAAGCGGAGCGTAAACGAAAATCGAAGGCCTTTTTGGCGGATGATATCGATACGCAACGGAAGAAGAAGGCGCGGCGGGAGCACACAAAGGTTGACGACGTTGCCGATGTGAGGGAGGACATTTCCCATTCAACGGCATCGACCGTAGACATTTCGGAGACGAAAAAACGGAAAAAGAAGGCGAAAACCGCAAAGGAGAACGAGGTGGGGTCAGTGGTGAAGGTTGAAGGCGCAACTGTCGAGCATATACCGCCTTCGGAACAATCGAAGAAGAAGAAGAACAAGAAGAAGGTCGGCGAAGTCACCATGGGTCTGACGTCTTCCGAAGGAGTCCAACCAGACAACGAACGCCCGGAGAGTCAGGACGAAGATGTTGGGAAGTTGGATAAAGTGAAAAAGAAGAAGAAGAAGAAGTCATCACAGGAGGATGCACAGGTTCCTTCTGCCGGACATTCTGAGGGAACAGAGGGAGTCAAGAAGAAGAAGAAGAAATCGAAGGCTGTGGAGGCCAACGCTCCAACCTCGTCGAACCCGATCCTTGCTCCTGGTGTGGGAGGGTCGGAGAAAGTCAAAAAGAAGAAGAAGTCCGTCGAGGGGCGTGCCGAGGCTCAGGCGCATGCAAAGGGGTTGGAAGTCGGAGAGGAAGTGAAGATAATAAAATCAAAAGAGGAAGATACGGAGGCTTCGGAACCTGCAAACGGCCTGGCTGGAGTGGAGAAGAAGAAGCAGAAGAAGAAGAAGAAGAAGAAGGATGGTGAGGGAGGGGCTGAGGCGCCCGTTGATGGCGAAGTGGAGAAGGTCAAGAAGAAGAAGAAATCGAAGGAGGGTGATGGAGTAGCTGAGAGGCCTGTTGATGCTGTGGCCGAAGTGGAGAAGGTCAAGAAGAAGAAGAAGTCGAAGGAGGGTGATGGAGACGAGGCTCGGACGGCTGTTGATGGTATGGTCGAAGTCGAAGAAACGAAAAAGAAGAAGAAGAAGAAAAGGGAGGCTCAGGCGGCTGCAAACCCGGATGTTGATCATGCAGACGGGGAGGAAGTGAAGAAAAAGAAGAAGAAGAAAGCGAAAGAGACCGCTATTGAGGAAACTGTTGTTGTTGGACATGTCGATAGGAGCCAGGAAGCGGAGAAGGGGAAGAAGAAAAAGAAGAAGAAGGGGTCAACCGACGTACTCACAGAAGAGAGAGGACCTGCCAACCTCGGCAAAGCTAGTGAATTGACGGAAGCCAAGAGGAAGATACCCGACAGCACTCTCTCGCAAGGCTCCGTCGACAATGGGAAGAAGACCGACGACGAAAAAAAGAAGATAAAGCGCAAGATATCCGAGGCCGAGACATCCGATGCACAAGCCAGTTCGTGCGAAAATGAAAGTGACGTCTCTATCACTCGCAAACCAAAACGCGCAAAATCGGTTCGGCCCGCCACTTCCAGCAACCTTGAAGGAGAAGCGTCAAAGTCGAAGAAGCTTGGACCCGGATCGGTGCGTGTCCCTGAAACTCACAAATCCTCGATTCGGCGCCAGTCAAGCGCATCGAGTGCCGAAATGTCCTCATCATCGTCCGATGAAGAAAATGTTGCTGGTGCGCAAGGAAATTCAAGCGGCGTCACCAGAGCACGGCGTAAGGAGAAAGAAGCTGAAAACCAAACTTCATCTTCCGCGAATTCCGAGTCCCTTGAAAAACCAGCAACACATTCGGCCAGAACCCTTGCAGAAATCATCCGAAACCCTACAGTTGTCCAGCAAATAGGGGGAATCACGCATCTCGGATTTTATAAGGCCGCCGGAAAAGGCATCAAGTATGCAGACATCACGGGTGTGGTCAAGGGCACGTTCACCGTAACCGAGAAGGAAGCGGTTCACAAAGCAATCATGAAGTATCTTAAGGAGCGCAGCATCCCGGAGTCGGATCTCGAGCTCCTCATCCATCGCAAAAGCGCCCCGGTTGGGTCTACTTCTCCACAGGATAATCCATACAACTCCGCCGAATACAGTGACTTCTACGACTATGTGCACGTTGAATCGGGCATCCAACGGCTCCGGGATAGTCTGTACTATTATCTGACGTACAGATATAACTCTGCAAAGGGCCAAGGTCCTTGGACGGAAGAAGAGGATCGGATGTTACTCGAGCTTGTTGCGCAAGGCAAGAAATGGTCAGAAATCGATCGGGACATCGGCCGACCACACTGTCGGGTAATTTTTTCCCCCAGCGCAGCTTTTTCTTTCGATTCTCTGTTGTTTCGGAGTCGAATCCGCTTAGTAATCACCTCGTGCTGACCACATAGGAGCGACATCGGCAGTTGGAGATAAAAACCAAAGGTTTGTAATGATTTATCTTTCATGGATTTGGAATGAATAATGATTGTGACACTGAATGTGACCCTCATGTTCATTTATAAGGATTTGCCTTGGGAAGGTGGTCGTCGGAAGAAGATATGGCACTACTTCAAGCCGTCCGAAAGTTGTTTAGGCTTCCGGATGGAACGATCGACAAAAAGATAAACTGGGGAGCGGTTGAGAAGGAAGTGAAAACGCGAAGTGCGAGACAGTGTGCGCAAGCTTGGTAAGGTGTTCGCGCACATGATCTTTCTGGTTCTTCCGGAGGCACGAGGGGTTGAAAGGAAACAGCTTTTTGTTTAGTTCAAGTAATGTGATGTCTATCTAAATCAGTTTCATGGTTGCGTTTCTAGGCGCTCAAGAGTCTTCCGCATGCTGGATCCGACGACCGACACATTGAGAGAACATCCGACCGTCAATCCGAGGTTGAAATGGACACTGTCTGATCTCACGCTTTTCCTTACAAGGTATGAAGCGAAGTACAACCTCGAACATCTTTTCTATGGTTTTATTCTGGATCTTACCTTCCTCCAATATTTTGTTCTAGACTTTCGGAACTCCCTGCTCGTGATGAAAGCGAAATCAACTGGTTCCCATTTTGCAAATTGCTTATTTCGGAAGGAATGTCACCCTGGGCGCCAGAGATGGTGCAGAACGGTTGGAAGAGATTAAAAAAGAAGTATGCTCCTGATATGCAACTTAAAGGTGTGTTAATGTTCTTATCGATCGAATCTTCTCCTTTGCCTGGTCCTCACTCACTCATTCTTCTGCGGGTTTCATTCAACTCTCAATAGCGGCGGCGCGATATTGTTTGGAAAATATTCGTAAGATCAAAGAATACGATATTAGTGAATTTTTCGTAGAGGACTCGGATGTAGAGGACAATGTAGAGGAGGCTGCAGAGGACTAATGAAGAATCAGGAACTTCTTCGGATTGAACATTTCACATCAAGATGAGTTACGATTGAACATTCATTGGCTTTTGGGTTGAAGCAAGGGAACTCGGGGTGTCACTGTATTTTTGAGGTGGTCTCTTCATTGCTCTACTACGCCAGATACACTGTGATGAGATACCCATCACCCACCAACAAAATGTTTCATTGCCAACATCAGAACACCTTCACATTGCAAGCAAGTTTTCTCGCGATGGTTTTTGAGAACCGGCCAAAAACTTGGCCAAAGATTTCCACAGTTCGGATTCCTTTCTCTCATCAGACGCTTGATCCTCCTTCCTGATAACAGAAGGGAGGGAGGGCAGCGTATCCTTTCGCGGCGACGACAAACTTGTAAAGCATGTCTCAAATGTCGCTGCGCTCTGGTCGCGATCATTGAAGAAATTCGAGAGCTTGAATTGTTTTTTGATTGTTGCGGGTATGGAGGAATGCTCAAAGTGCTGCTTGCTTGAAAGGGATTGCGCGGCATCCTCCTCCGAACGATGAGAAGTGGGCGAGACTGTGCTTTTGATTGTGCTTCCCTTCGCGACCCAAGGAGAAACGAGAAGCGTGGGGACGCGGACGCCTAGCCGATCGAAGTTGAATTCGACATCGGTGCCTGCAAAAGGCTTTCCATCAGGGTTAGGGATTCCGACTGGTGGCGGGACGTGATCGTAGAATCCCCCGTGGTTGTCAAAGGTCACGATCTGGTTGAGAAAATACGTAAAGGGGTCGTTCAGACATACTGTTTGCAAGATAATCCCAAATCGGATCGCCACACATACCAGTGCCGTGTTGAACCATTGAGGTGAATGTCTTCGAAGAAGACGAAAATATTTTGAGTACAACATAGCATAACTTAGTGGGGTCAACGAAAACCAGGGCAAGGGAAAGCTACCTCAATGCTTCGTAAACACGTTTCACAATATCTTCGGTCTTGAATGCGAAGAAAGACACATTCATGAGCATGAAGGTTGAATTTGGTTGAGTGAAAAGCGAAGTTGCAGCCCACCTCAGCCATATCCGTGACGAACGTCCGGGCTCCAGAATCCGTCATCGATTCCCCAGCGCAGTACGGCAGAACCTGATATTTGTAGTCCAACACGGAAAGCTGCGGCAATTTTCCTTCCTTTGCATCCTCGAAGAATTGTTTCAGGGGTGCGAAATGCGGTGCACCCTTCTTCCTCGTCCACCGGAACATTAGTGACGAGATGGGAACGTCCTCATAGTAATTTTTCCATGAAACCTCCGATTCGTGCAAAGACTGGAATATGGATTGTTGCGGGTATCCTGCGAGGAGTTTCTCAAAGTTGTCTGTCATATCACCATCAGAGCTAGCTGAAAACATGAACAAGCGATTGGGGAAAGCGGGACCTGGAATATATGCGGGATAAAGCAAGGTCGTGAGCGAACCATCACGTCCAATATCAAAATCACATAAAGAGGTACAGAAATCTGCGAATTTTACCTGGAACTGACGAAAACCAGCTATCAAACACGGCGTATTCCTTTGCCAATGCCGTCAATACGGGGATTGAAGCTTCATCAAAACCGGACATGACTTCCTGCAGCTTATCTCGTTCTTCACTGTTCAGTTGCATTTGGGCGGCTTTGACGAACCCAGTCATTGACGGACTGATCTTCGTGTCCGCATGCGCCCCAATTTGCATGTCCACGTTTTCCAAGGTTTGCGGGAAAACATTCACGCGTGATTGAGCAACGCTACCCGACACGGAAATCAATGTTTCATCATCTAGCATTAGATTTGTTTCCAACCCTGTCAAACCATCCAATTCACCCGGTTTGTTCGACGATGTCTCCTCAGAGACCGTGGAGCTCCCGTTGTGGCGCTCGTTATTCAGACGACCGAAAACGCGATCGAATGATGCGTGCTCCAGCGCCAGGATGACAAAATGCCGTACATTCGGATTTGTCCCGGTGGATGGATCGTAGGACACCAACAAGGCACTTGGACCTCTGGTAAGAGCTTCTTGCTTCAACGCCAGTTCATGGGCTGGATTGAATTTGCACGCGTAGAGTTTCGTCACGCCCCTGAGATCGACATTAAAAGAGATTGTCAGTGGAGAGTCAAGGAGTACGCAAAACACTGTGCTCATAAGCTTTTGCTACCGTGTCGAAGCACGTTGAAAATGATTCTTACGCAACAAACTCGTCTTCGGCAACGAAGTTTTCGTTTTCCGTGATGAATTTCCAGCATGTTTCCATCTGTTCTTTGGTTGCATTTTTACGACCGAGCTGGAAAAGGAACTGTTGGTCGGGGTCTTTAGTTTGCGGATGGCGACAAGGAGGAACGGATGATGGAATCAACAAAGCAGATGCAATTGGAGGTAAGAGAAACGAACCATGAAGAATTCTTTCCTGCTGATGTAACCGTCTTGATCTTCATCATATTTATTGAATAAATATTTCAGCATGTCCTTTCCTGCCTTCCTGTCCAAAAATGAATATGATGAGTCGTCGGTCCATTCCTGTAAATGCGCAGTCGCGTGAATTGGGTATATACGAACCATCTTTTTATCAGCCTTCGAGCGCGCGTGTTTCGATTGCGTTTGGAATATGACAAACACAGTATTAACGTGTGCTTTCGTTGTCTATTGACTTTATTTGAAATGCTCATGATTGGTGTTAGGGGTTATTGGCAAGCAGACGTGAACAAACTATATCACGATATACATTAAATACATATTGGCACCTCAACTGCAACGTTTCTTCATATAGTGCAGCCACTCCTCCACATAGGCTTTTCGTTCTTTCATTCCGGCATCTTCCAGAAGGCCAAGCACAAGCGGCTTGATGCGTTCGATGAAAACGGCCATATCCCCCTTTGTGACAGCCCCGAGTCCGTTTTCGGATCGGACCCATACGTCGATAAAAGTAGAGAAATAATTGAGGTCGTTGAGCGTGTTTGGAGGAACAGCAGATTTCGTTGAAGTGTCTTGGGTCTCATGGGGTTCAATGGGAATGAACAGATCGAACCAATGCTTCTCGATGAGGCGAAACAGATCCTGGGTATTCCGTGGTGGCTTGGCGCGGACACTCTTTTCCCACTCTTCACCGAGTCGTTTGTTGCCGAGGATATTCAGGCTGTGATGAATTGATTCGGCAATACAATCCATAGTTTGTCGGTAATCGATCATCAACGGATCTGCAACGTTAACAAGGCATATTAGCAGACAGCAAATGTAAGCCACCACGCCAGAAAACAAATCATAACCTGTTTGGCTCCTTTGATGAGCATGTGTGGTGTGGACTTCGGGAATATTAGCAGGGTGGTGTTGGAGAACATGAGCACGGTGGTGGTCGGGAACCCGATTAGGCTGGTGTCGGGGACCATCCTTATGGTGGTGGTGGCCATGGTGGGGAACCTGACCAGGGTGATTTTCGTGATCAATGTCCATGTCCATGTCCATGCTCGTCGCTTGTTCGGAGGTATGTGTGAGGATTGCGCTTGGCACAGAAACATGGTTCGCAATTTCGCGCTGGAGGGTCGACCTCTTCTTTCTGTTGGACATCAATTTGTAATTTTGAGAGCGATATTCGATGATGTTAAGGGCCACAATCGCAGATACCTACGGGCTTCTCAGTGCCGCCTTGAATTCATGGAACGTGGTCCGTACTTCTGTTGCTATCATCGGCATATCCACATCAGCGCAAGCATCAAAAAGCATGTCGACTCCATTCAGGAACGTTTCCGCATTCGACAAAGAAAGTGGAGCCCCCTTACGAGCATCTTCCACGATGCTATGCAACATGTCCAGGTCATCCCTAAACCTTCCCGGCAAAGAATGCGCGAACAGGAGGTCCCAATGCTGTTTCGTGAGTCTGAGCATTCGCTCGATTGGCAAGTCTGATGAAGACGTTATCCGCAGTCGCAGGATCTCACTCCACTCGATGCCACAGTATTTCGCGAAAATGGCGCAGTATACCGGAAATAAAGTCTCCTGTGCGATTCGAGCAGCCTCGAAAATCACCGCCGCTAGGTAAAATACAGACAAGAATTGCACAGAAGAATATCATTTTAAGTATATAAGAGCTTGAAGTGCCGCTGGTTCCGTTTCATTTCTTCATGATGCACGTCGTAACCACAGAGCTTTGCACGCCCAACTTGTTCCTTCTCGAACTGGGCCTTCTGATTTTGAATCATCATTGCCCTTCCTCTCACACACACACTCTTACCTGCGATCTTCTGATCGGCAGTTAATAACGTCATGTCTGGAACAGCGCCCGCTACAGACTTCATGACTTGTGCCAGGAACTCTGCTGGGACCCCGGGATCGTACGAGATCGTCTTAACATCGTGTGCGTTCGCTTTCACACATAGATTTCTGTCTAGAGAAAGGTGTACACGTGTTTGTCAACGTCAATATGGTCCGAAATCGCCTTCTAACAAGCTGCATGTGTCGGCACTTGCCATTTGATAGGAGAACCACTGTCTCTGCGAGATTCTGCTTTGCGGACCTAAAGAAAAAGGTGAACACTGCGTTGATGTTTTCATCAAAAAAGTGGCACCTCATGGCGAGATTCCTTGCACTTACAGACAGCATTCAAGGATTTGATTATCCGCGGTACGCTGAAAAAAGCAGCTTTCATTAGCATGGATGATCAAGAATTGATGCTTGTCCAGCAGCTTGTCCAGAAAAGTCGATTCACCTCGGATGCATCAAAGATGTTCACTTGAGGATCTGCCTTTGACTGTAATCGAATGCCACGTGTCCGTAGAATGACATAGTTTTTATGGAGCCAAGTATTCGCCTTCGCGGCGGCCCCCTTTACCCGGTTTCTCATCTGTCACCATCAGAGGACTTGTAAGTGGGAAAGGATCGTGTTCCGTGAAAGTAAGGCGAAGGTTTAACTACCTTGAGTTTATCGAGTTCTTGGACCACCACCCAAGGAACGTACATACTGACGGTGGGATGAGTTTGCAGTAGCTCCAGCAAATTATTTAGGAAGAACAACCTCCCAACGAGGTAATTCTGAGCAGGGGAACCATTCATCCAAAAGGCACGCAGTCAGTCGAAGGAACGCATGGAGTTGAGTCAAAAAGCATCAATACCAACCGTATCCACAACA
Organism: Quaeritorhiza haematococci; assembly: GCA_027596845.1. Classification (NCBI taxonomy): domain Eukaryota; kingdom Fungi; phylum Chytridiomycota; class Chytridiomycetes; family Quaeritorhizaceae; genus Quaeritorhiza; species Quaeritorhiza haematococci. Next base: position 1,923 of record JADGJF010000745.1, on the reverse strand, counting down.
ATCACAGCTTGGAGGAACCCAGTTTGGGGCTCAATATCCATCTGATGAAGACCGCCGCATGAGTACTCTTGAACTTAGTTTCGTAAGCTGGCAAGTAAGTGCAAGCACCCACTGAGAGGCCGCTAATAGTCACTCACCGGCCACTCATACTGGTGTGATGTAACTGGAGAATAGACTGATCCAGCCCGGAGCTCCGCGACTGCGTCCGCTGCCGTCGCATCGTCGATTTCCATGAACTCGAAGTCAGCCATTTTCACATCCAGCTCGTTGTTACTCAAGGCATGCAACCCCAAAATCGACTGATGTTTGCCTAGCATATGTTCAGTCGAGTGTGGCAAGACGTTGTCTGGTTGAGACGACCCGAATTCCACAACATGATGAGCGGGCACGAAGAAAATTGGCACACATAGACGAGAAGCAGCGACGGCGACGTTGCTTGTCGCCAAAGCGGCCCTTGGAGCTTGCGGAGATCCACACATCAAACGTCGTTGTCTCGTTGTCGCATAGCCGTCACATTGAGCGATCATGCCTCCGCGGCGTATACCTTTGGTGTCTTGCACACGGCTTTTCTCAAGTGTGGGGTAATTGAAGCTCCGATTCCTCAGGCTTTACACTCTTCTTAAAAGACACCGCAAACTCCAATCAAGTGTCTGCTTCCATGTACGGAACGGAAGCGCGTTGAGCTTGCTACCCTGCCCTCAGCCCTGCCCTGGCTGCATGAATCATGAACCACATGAACCATGCCGTTTAGCCATCAACAAGAGTCAACCCCACATACCCACTTGATGCCTCCCCAACTCCTCTTCTCCATACAATTCTTGAAGGAATTCATCCTTTCAACCGCTGTATTGGCCTTGACAACATATTGACAACTGTCGTCTAAATTTCCTAGTTCAGAGTTTACTTGCTTGCGCTTTCGGCCTTTCTTTCCTCAATATTAAATCCCACCCAGAATAGATAGTATGTCCGGAACTTAGATGAATGAATTCTCTTTTCCCGAAAACGATATGCATACCGGACCATGCTAAAAACAACTAATTAGATAACACCGGCTTCGTTCTTGAGTTTGTCAACAAGCTGTTGGGGAAAGAAGAAAACATTGAAAGATATGTTTAGTTTAAACCACACTTTTCGAGTCTTCCGACTCCAATCCTTTATGAATATGCCTTTGACACTCACCTCATCCACGCTTTCAACCTTCCTCCCACCCTGACGCTTGGGCGGCTCCGTAACCTCCAAGAGTTCCAAGGTCGGGGTGATGTCAACACCGAGATCCTTTGGGGAGAGCTTAGCCATGGGCTTCTTTTTGGCTTTCATGATGTTGGGCAGAGTCGCATAGCGAGGTTCGTTGAGACTGCAGTGAAATCCCGGAGAAGTACAAGGGGGTTGTCAGTTAAATCGGACATTCTTCCATCCATCTAAAAAATGTGTCAAGTTTCTTGACTTACCGAAGATCGGCGGTGACGACAGCGGGTATACTTGCTCTGACAGTTTCCAAACCACCATCGATTTCACGAGTGACGGTAACCTTGGACGCGTCCTCAACCTCAACCTTCGAGGCGAAAGTCGCCTGGTATGACATCAAAAATGACACATGTGAGAAAACGACAAGGAACCCCTGTTGTCGTAACGAACTATGCCCCACTTTCCCCCCCCTGGAGTGGACCTCGCGACGCGAACCTGTGGCCAGCCGAGCAAACCAGCAAGCATTTGGCCGGTTTGATTAGAGTCGTCGTCAATAGCCTGTTTGCCCAAGATAACGAGGTTGGTCTTCTCCTTTTCGACAAGTGCTTTCAGAATTTTCGCCACCTGTCGAGTCCGAAGGTTGGATGAAATGCGAAGAAAAATGAATATTTGGTCCTTCATCCATCAAGGAATTGTGGTTCGCAGGCCCTGTTCGCTTTTCGATCTCCTTCCCCCCCC